>MQVO02000218.1:0-14219 GCA_001986395.2 Irpex lacteus | reverse complement strand
ATGATTCCCAAAAAAAAACTAGGAATTATAAATAATTTTTCCGAAACTTTCGTCCAGGCCCTCGCGGTTATTATGAACACGGCAATTCTTGTTTAGAGCTACGAGTTACCTTGACTCGTCCGAGGTGATTTTCTTTGTCCCTCTACTTGCGTAGATTAAGGGAGTTAACTCAAACTCCACAGTTGCCATAGATTCCTTCAATTTTTTTCGAAATTGAACTTACTGTTGTAGGACGGGAAGGTACTCGCCGACACCACACTCCGAAGAGAGGGCCGCACTGCTTTTGTAATGTTACAACGGGCTTTCACCGGAGATTCCCTGTCCAAGGTAAATAAAATTGTGAATTACAATTATGTCTTATTTAGTTTTTTTTCTTAATCTTCCATGATAACCGGATGCCAGAGCACTACATCAATTAAGAGGTGGTTTAAAAAACTCACTCCCAGTTGGCTTGTACTTGCAATGCCTCTAATGTAGATAGTTCCAATAGTACTGATCTCCTTCCTGAAGGACAAGCCCGAGTAAAGGAGGGTCTAGAGGGATCTACATGTTAAAAACAAGGACTTATTTAACAAGTACCTGGGTAATCTTTACTTAAATCGGAGCAAGGCGATTTAAATAATACCTTTGTGTAAAATTAGATTATGATAACGACTAATCAATACGTCTTAAACAGATTGTTACATTAGACCTAAGTAAATTATATCGATGTTTATAAAATTAATTACAAAATCGACTATAATATCCAGATTATTCATGGCTAATAAAGTACTTTGTAGAATTAATATTTCTGGGATAGTTAATCCTAACACTGGTGTTGAATTATATCCTTCTAATATTAATTGATTTGAGATATAATGAGGATCCTGAATAGAATCGTTTATATATCCTCTACTTTCCATTAAATAACTTAGAATTGAATCTGATTCTCCTGTTACTAATACTATCATTATTCAAATTATCGTTACTATTATGATGCTTAGAATTGTTAGTAGAAGTTGACCTTTCCAACTTAATAGCCAGATTGAGATCGGAGTCATTGGTATTGGACTTGCTTGAGTATGATATCCTCTGGAATAAGGTGTCATCCAAGGTCCTTTTCTCAATGGGTTAATGTATTTTTCTCTATTAGAGTTTACAAAGTGTTTCCATACTTGAACATTTCCGTGATAGCTTAATAGGGCTGATATTGCTATACTTGTACTATTAAAGACTGTTAATTCAACTTTGTCCGGTTTCTCTGACTCATATTGAGACCAAGTTCCCTTTTTAAAGCTGTATTCAAAATCTTGTTCTATTTGGCTTATGTCAATTGTTCCATTATATATTCTGCTGCTTACGAATCCTAAATATTTGCTGTTGAACCATTCCTGAAAATCAGGTGTTAATTCTGGTTGATGAATTGAAGTTGTTGATTGCTTCATATCATAGATTACTGCTTCTTGGATTAGAGCGTAATCCTCAAAGACAAATACTTTGGGTGTTCTTGTCGCTGTTTCTAAAATCCCATCTTGTGCCATTTGTAGATTTAACTGTTCACCTGTTAAAAGGTTTCTGGGTATAAATCTTTTTCCTAAAAATTTTAGACTTGTTAGCCATTCTCCATTTCTTTTGATCCATTGACTTTTTAATGCATTCAATTTAATACCTGAACTTGCGGGAAAACTTAGAATTTCTTCTGGATTTTCCACATCGTACAAGATACCATCATCGGCATATTGTACTAAAGTGGGGCATTTCAATAGAGTGGCATGTAAAGCTATGCTGGATAACAACGGAGATAGGAGATCCTTGTGGTACTCCTCTTAGGAATTCAAAATTAGCTAAACGGGGTTCAAAGATCAATTGCAAATGATAGAATAGTTTCCCTAGAATATAAAGTAAAGGATTAGATAATTCTAATCTTTGATTTGTGTAGTAATGGATTACATCTTCGTAGTGTTCTTGATTATTTAACCAAGTTGGAAAGCTTACTCCTGGGGGAGCATCTGACTGTTCACTTTTCGGCAGACTTCTACTCATTACATCAATCATTTTCAATAATTCTTCAGGTAATCCTATCGATTCTAATATCTGATTTAAATAGGTTAGATTTATGGTATCAAAGAATGATTTTAAGTCAAATTCATAAATATTGTTGGATACTAGTACCTCAGAATGGATTTGTTTCCATGCTGTGTCTGTTCCTCTTCCGGGCCAGAATCCATGTTGGTTTGGACTTTGGTATGGACCAAAGTAGATTATCATTATTAGGTTTAATCCGTGTAACAATACTCTCCAGTGAGGGGCTGGTACTCCTAATGGTCTAAAACCTTTCTCTAGATTGTTTACATCTTTAAGGATGTACAATCTTTTGAAGTCAATTGGCTGTAATTTTCCATTTGTCAAATCTTTAGCTAATTGTGCGGTTTCTTTCAGGATTCTTAGTACCTTCTTAAAATGTAATGTTCTATGCCAATTTCTAAACACATGATGAAAACAAGCTACCTGAAATGTATAACTATTTAAAAGGTATTTTGCTATGATCCAGAATACTTGAGGATTTTCTCTGTGTTTTCTTAATCTATTCAACTGATGATTAATATATCTATTAATGTTTTTATTAGTGTGAATTTCGATTTCGAATTGAGGAGATTTCTCTCTTTTCAAGATTCCTTTGGCTAAGAAAATTGGATGATAATTAGATAGCCATTTGATTTTGAACTTAGAAACGTTTGGTAATGGTTTGTATGGTTGTACTTCCTCTTCAGACTGTTTATTCAAAGATATCACCTCTTTAGTACCAAGGTAACTAAAAAGAGAAGTTAGGGATTGGGTTAGAAGTCTACCCAGTAAATGGATAAACCTTACCTGATAACTTCTGAAACTTGTGAACGTTACGATCACTAAATCCCATAGGTTAGATAACAAGGTCATGATTGATTGAATTTTCATTTTCTTAAGAATTTTTACAGTTTACTTACCTTTCCTTCGAGAATTTTTAAGTTTGATATTAAGACTTATTGATACTTAAATACTTAAAGTGACTGAAGAAATTTCCCTTAAAAGGCACCCGTACGGGGAATAGTTAAACCGACACAGAGCCGTTAAACCTATCTGTTTTCATTGTATATATTCTTTCAACAACTACACATCATTTAGAAATCGACTAAAGGGACCACTTTTGCAGGTTTCTTTGGAAAGCTGGAAGCTGGGTTTAGATGATAATCTAAAGGTACGATCCAAATCAGAGGCTAAGCAAAGCTTTCTCACTTTATATATATTGAAATCTCAGCTTGATTTGTCTTATTTTATTTTTACATTTAAAATAAGGTTGTGGTTCCTCCTTAGATTAGGTTCTATAAGTAGAACTAGTAGTCAAGATACTATTCAAGGCCTAGATGATTCGGTGTTAAATACACCTAGACAAAGAAGATGGTAAATAACTCATCCTAGAGTGGTAAGTGAACCTACTCCAACTAGATGGGATATGGTCCATAATCCGGCAAATCCTATGTAGGCTTTAAATGCTCATGATAGAAGATATAGATTGTTGTTCGCAGCCAGACATGAAGCTTTGTTAGACCAGATTGTGGATAATATTATAAAACCCATTTAATTAATTATTATATTTTAGATAAATTAAAAACTTCTTGTAAATACCCCAACTCATCTTACGATAAAACTATTAAAATTAGTAGCCTGAAGTTACCCCTTGTTAGTTAATTTAAAAAAAAATTTTTTTACTGAGTTGACCAGATTCGAACTGATATTATTCACTACCAAAAAATGACGTTCTGCCAAATTAAACTACAACTCATTTACTCCTTTCCCTTTTTAAACAAATACCAACACCCCCCATTATAAAAATAAAAAGGCATAAAGAAATTAAGAATATAGTCTTTATCAGAATCGAACTGATACTTGCTACGTGAAGGGTAGCTGTACTGCCTTTATACAAAAAGACCCGGTCTTTATTTTATTTCTATTGCGGCATCAGGAATTGAACCTGCTCTAACAGCTCATGAGGCTATTGTGCCAACCTTTACACTATACCGCATGTATGGACACTATCTTATTATTAAGATTTTATTTTTGTTTTACGAACAAAGAGACTTGAACTCTTAAGGGATATTCCCACTTCTACTTAAGAGAAGATTGTTTACCAATTTCAACATGTTCGTTTCCTTTTTTTTAATTAAAAAAAAAGGGAGGGAAGGGCAAAATCTAATAATCTAATTATAATATTTTATTTTATTTAATTATAAGACTCTTTTTAATTCTATTCTTTTATTAATACCCGGCTTTATTCTTAAATCCACAATCATCTTGTTTATTTTGGAGGATTAGCGTAAAGTAGAGTAAAGAAAGATAAGAACAGTTAAAATGTGACACCCAAAGAACAATTCATCTGTTTCTTCAATAGCACCTTCTATCTTTTTAGGACAGTTATTCAATTTATTAATGGTTTTAATTAATGTTATACATTTAAAACATTTATTACTGGTCTTAATGTTTTTGTTATTGTTTTTTGAGTGGGTAAACCACCAAATGACATGCATCAATACACTTAAAAATTTATTTAGTATAGTCAATGACACGGTCCCAAAGGTTAACACCTGAGCCAACGTAATAATTGCCTGTTACTGTGTTAAACCAACAATATACACCACTTAAACCATTCAAAAATTTTTTACAGTTGGGGTCAACTTTTAATAAGTCATAAGTAGTACTTCAAATGTAGTTAAAATTTGGTTGCTTTTTGTTCATATTTTTGTTCATATTTGTGTTCATGTTTATGTTCATTTTATTATGAGTACAATACAAGGAAGCCAATCATCAAAGCAAATAGCCCCGTTGCTTCAGCATTAAACTCTTTTTGACTAGCTCTTTCTATATCTTTATAATATTGCCCCCCAAAAAATTAGTTAGAATTATTTCTAATTCCTAGTTTTTTTGGGGATCTGCTAATTCTTTTTCCAGTTTTTCCTTTTGATTTTTTTTACTGGAATGCTCAACCTTTTCTTCATCATTATCATCTGAACGTTCACGTTTTTTCCCTGAAACGTAAAGAAGAATAGAATCTGAAATTAGGAACCTCAGTAATAAATTGAAACATAAAAAAAAGTCACACAACATCCATAAAATGTCAGTAAAGAATACCACCCTGAAAATAACAAAAATTTATTCCTATTATTACTATCGTCTTCGTCTTCGTCTTCCAACCTTCCCCATGTTATCATATCCTCCTGCCCATTAATCGACAATTCAATCTCGTCTTGGATAACAGGCAGGTCAGGGATAGGACCCCTATCCCAACCTTTTTATGAACATTAGCATAAAGAAAAGGTGATGGTTTAAAATTTATTACTATGAACCTCAGTAGTAAATAGATACGTATAAAAAAGCCAAACGACATCGACAAAATGTCAGTAAAGAATACCACCCTCAACAAATATGTTAATTTAAAGGAGTTGACTCGTCTTACACCCTATCTTCTAGGTGATATGATAAGAGTTCTCCCTCAATTATAAAAAGAATAGGGGAGAAATAAAAGTTTTTTTGGGAGAATGCTCAAACAACCAAACCTTTTTTATTTACAGGGTAAGGCTCTCCTTCTACAAAGATGATTAGTTTTATTTGCTAAATTTAGTCATTTCACCATAAAACTAGTTATAATTAATTATCCCGGTATTATTAAAATTTAATTAAATTAAATTTTAATTAGAGCCTAGTTTTTTGGGTGGATTAACAGAAAAATGGTATGATTTTTTCAAAATTATCCTTAAATTTAAGACATTGATAATCAACCCTAGTTCGTTTAAATATAAGAATATGTACCGCAACCAGAGAAAATCAATTAAACTTCTAATCAGAATCTCATCCCTTCTATTTTTAGTTATACAAAATACTAATTTTACGTAAAACCCAAAAGAAGTCTTGTTTTCAGTTATCGAGAAACAACCATCTCCAGATGTTAAACCCGCCGTTCAATAAGGATGTGGAATATTTGTATTTACAGATAAAGGTTTTAAGGCTGGCATAGTGTTAGGAAAAGCAACCTTTAATGATTCGGTTATACCATGGTTTACATAAGCTTTAATAAAGATAATCTACTGTAAACCTTCCATTGTTAAATGTTCTTTAGCATTAATCATGTTTACTACGGATATAAAAATAAGGAAATCACCTAACTTTTGAGTTATTTAAAGGATATTTGACAAAGTGATGACTGTAGTTATATCTTCCATAGAAGATACAAAGTATTCACAGTTTTTATCCACAGATATTCTACCTACACCTCCAAAATAAGATTGAATCTTTTGCAATAAGGTAAGTCTAGCAAATAAGACAGTTTGATAAGACACATTCTACATGTCAACCTATACGAGTTTTCGTAGTCCTTCAAATTTAAATCAGAATTTATTTTAAATTGCGCTTGAATCTCTCATTGATAAATTTATTCTTATCAATTTTATTTGTGAAAAAAGTCTAGGGAAATACTATCCAAGTTGGACCCTGGGAGATAACTTTCCAATAAACTTTCTCCATTTTAGAGTTGGTCCTCACCCTAAAACACTAGTTAGATTTATTCTAATTCCTAGTTTTTAGGGGATTCCGATTTTAAAAAATTAAAAATTATTTTTTCTTCCTTTATTCATTTCTGCTTTTATTTTACGTATTTAATCTAGTCCCTCTTGATTTAAATGACTTTTGTCTATCCCCCTTTTTTTAAGGATATCAGCGATTTGGATAAAATTAGAAAAATCGTTTACTTTTAAGACATAAAATAGGATATTTAATAAAGAAAGGAATTATTTTATCATAAATATCACTTAACTTATGTACAACAATATCTAATAATTGAACATTTTCACCTTCAAGTAAAATGACCACATCCTAAAAAATTTTTAATATTAGTTAATAAAAAATCTATCTCGAGTATGTTGAGTAATTTTTAAATCTTAAAATTGTTTGATAACCTAAAGAAATTGTTTTTGACTGTTTAATGTTGACTAAAAAACACCCCTCAGCACTAGTAAATCCTTAAATTCACATAGGGTCAGGAATAATCCAAAAAAACTAGTTAGAATTATTTCTAATGACTAGTTTTTTTTTGGGGGGTTATTAGAAACTATAGGTCTATTTACAGGAACAACTTCAGGTAAAGCTGTTTTTAATTAATCTTAAAGTCCTAAATTTAAGGATGCCTTTGAATGCAATTAATTTATCTAGACCTTTTTAGTCTAGTGTACCAGCAGACTGGGCCGCCTGTAGAAGATACAAAGTAAAGTAGAATGGTAGAATAATTGTTTGATAGTAAAAACAATAATTTAAGTAGAGTAGATTTTGGGTCATTTATAAGAAAATAACTAAAAATAAGATTGAGAAGATGCAACTTCACTTAGAAAATAAAAAAAATAAAAGAATAGAATTAAAAAGAGTAAAGTTATTCATTTTATCTATTTAAGTAAAGAAGAGAGATAATCTTTACTAAATAGTAATAATATAAATAATTTGTATTCAAAGACTAAATATATCTTATAAATTTTACTAAAGAATACCCAAAAAAACTAGTTAGAATTATTTCTAATGACTAGTTTTTTGGTAGGGGTATTAAGATCTGGGGTGCTCCTAAATTAAAAATTTATTTTCTTCTAAAAGAGTAGAGTTTATCCTTTATCCGTAAAGGGGCAAAGATGGGAGGAAGATATAAAAAGGGAAAAGAGCATAGTTTAATTGGTAGAATTGTGGTCTCCAAAACCTTAGGTAGGTGTTCGAAGTCACCTTGCTCTTTGCAAAATAAAAATAATAGTTCCCTCTGTGCTCTCCAGGAAATTCAGTTCCACCATTATCCCTGCTTTTAATCATTGTTCCAATACGTGTTTGTGTCGTATCGGAGTTTTTTCATTAAGAACTTGTGGCTTATCCTGTCAAAACATTTAGCTATGTCAGCTTCCACTATTCAATGAGGGTGAATAGTTTTATCCATAAGAATGATTATGCAGTGACTGCGTCATGTGTGGACCTTGATTTCCTGAACCCAAAGGAGTTTTTGTCTGATTTGGCTTCTACAGCCGGGTCAATTCCTAAATGATATATTACTTGAACTGCTCGGTCAATCATTGTCGGAATACCTAACGGACGTTTTTCCTTTGAGCCTGGTTTGGTAATCATTACCCTTCTTACAAGCTGTGCTTTATAATTCTCGGGATGCTTCATTATACTATTCAGCTCTTCTATAGCTTTTAAATATTCTGTCGGACTGTTTCAGGTAATTCCATCTACTCCAGCCGTCTTACTTCCTTTGTTGGTTACAACTTTTCTTATTGCCAAAGCTTTCGCTTCAAAACTTTGCAGCAATATTCATTGTAAAATTATACACTTCTTTCATATTATTCTTCGATGTAGCAAAAACTAAAAATAAATTAAATTTGGGTCTCCCTATATTATAATTTATTTTAATCCTCCGGATAGTATTCTTTATCTCTTTCTGCCAAAAGAGGGAGTTTCAGGAGTTCTAGCTGTGATAATCATGTCGTCGGCGTATCGGATCACATTAACTCCTTGACTAATACCTTTTATCAAAGGATTTACCAATTTAATTGTTTCTTCTAACCCGTTTAACGCAACGTTACATAAGTTGGTGACATGATTCCTCCCTGTGGCGTTCCCTCTAAGATAAAAATATTATGTTATATACAAATCCACATACTTAATAACATGTGACCTGCTGTAATATTTGCTGCTAATCTTAAACCTAATGATACATTTCTAGCTAAATAAGAAATAAATTCTATTAATACTAATAAAGTATCTTAATAAATTTCTTTTTAATTAAAGATACAAAGTAATGAATGTAATGAATGGAATGGGTATTAAAGACATTACAATTACATTACATAAATTAAAAATTCATTAAGGAGAGTGATATTGTTAAAATAATTCTCTTATTTTATTTTCTATTTTATTTTAAATTAAAACTAAGAACATAGTTTCTGCAAGTTGTTTGGGTGGTGTTTGAATCAGCGATTGTGTATTATCATTTTGTGGATGTTGTGTGGCTATTTCTGTATGCATCAGTATATATTTGGGGATCAGATTCGATTATTTAATGAATAACAATATAGATATAAATTACTCCCCATTATTCTTTTTTTTTTAGAGGGAGCTAGCTCCTCTATTTTAGAAACTATCACTATCTATCTATTCAAGAGTAAAGAATAATCTTGTAAAGTAAAATAAAAGTTATATTGTTAAATTTATCTTAATTCACTTTCTTTAAATAAAATAATTCCCCAATTTAAATAAAAAGAAATTTTAATCTTTTACTTATTTAAATTAAATAGATTTTAAGTACTATTCTATTTTTATGAAATAAATTAAAATAAAATCTTTAACTTTTAGATTTTAACAAAGAAAAAATAATAAGAGATAAAATAAATTAGATCATATAAGAATAGGGGAGGGAGAATCTCTAAATAAATTTAAAGGAAAAAGAAATTTATCTTTACTTAATCTTTATTTATTTATTATTTAGAAATAGGGCAAGGAATAGAAGATAAATGAGATTACTGATAAAGATCTAAAAGATAGAGAGATGTTGTTAAATGGACTTTATATTTTTATTTTAAGAGAGCTCCCTTATTCATTATTTTTCTTTTTATAATTATTTAAGCACACTTTATTATTCTTTATATCTTTCATTGCTTGTGTTGCTGAATGTGCTAGACCTCCTTTCGATAATGTTAAAGCTAAATCTTAGAATATATTGGACACGAGAAGTTATTATTTGTTGTCCTTCGGATATTTTATAGTAACTATTAATTCCGTTAATTATTCTATTGATTTTCGTAATGGCTAAAACTTGTGGTTCTGAATAATGAGAAAAGTTTGGTTTTGGGTTATAAAGAGATGTAAGAATAGTCATAGTTTATAAATAAAAAAATTATTAAAAAAAAAAGGTACTCAATACTTCCCCAAAACTATTTAACTAAAAATATAGCTAGTACTGACGGTATTGATAATGTTGGTATCAGATGTATTGATAGCAATGTACGGTTTGTCCATCGATTAGGCTATTGGCCACGCCCTCTTTACCAACTCGGCGACCCTTTAAGCACAAGGTACGCTGTCGGGCGTTACCATGTTGATCCTACAAACCCGGGCATGACATTTCGGCCCCTCAGCTGCTTAAGGGCAATAGCTGCTTTAGGCTCTAAATCACTGCGGTACAACCGTTCTCTATCATCGTTCACTCGCGTTACTATTTTTCTATCACTCGGAACCAGTCCCCAAAAACACTAGTCATTAGAAATAATTCTAACTAGTTTCCAATACTTAAATCGTAACCTAATTGTAATACTCTTTCCATAATTTTGATTACAGATCCATACTTCATTGATCTATGCCAAGTTGGATATACATGATTAAAATTTGCCGCTTGGAAGGTGCACTTTTTAATAGATATCTACTTATCGCCCAAAATTTGGCTGGGTTGTTTCTACTTAACACCAATCTTTGTAATTGATGTTCAATATATCTATTTATAGATTTATTGTTATAAAATTCCTTGTCAAACAATGGCTCAAATTCTCTTTTTTAGATATTGGCTTTGGTGAACACAGGATGATATTTGGATAGCATTTTGATTTTAAATCTTCTTACGTTGGGTAATGATTTAAACACAGTTGGTTCCACTGCATTTGCTACTGGGTCCAGTTTTAGCAGATTAGTAATATTTAACTTACTAATAAGGTACTGCAGGAAAGGCAATACTAACTTTATTTTTTTAAACTATCGCTATTTCCTTTAAGATTAAAACTAAAGATAACAAAACTTTTCTCATCAGATTAAAATTTGTGAAATTATAAAAGACTTTGTAATTTTTTCAACAGCACTTACAACGATCATCTTAATCCAGCAGATGATTGGCATAGTCCGTGTATCCATCTTCGTCATACTTTGTGAAGGGTGTTTCCATCTTCATCATTTCTTTTCGCAATTTCGTGTACTGAATCCGGCTAACTTGTTCCGTGAAACCTCTCGGCAACCAGGGTAATTATTTAGAATTGAGGAGAAACATCTTGGAAAATTATTTTATTTATTAATACTAAATAATATTAACAATAAAAGAGATTATAACATTTTATCCAAAATGTTATAATCTTCTTCCGGAAAATGTGTTAAGGTCTTGAGTAGCGAGTGAATTATCTACTTCTTTCCTTTTTGTCTAATCTGCTTTATTTAAAGGAGATCGACAAGAATGCTTCACAATTAATCTTCAATTTACTTTATTAATTATTAATTTAATGAAAGAAAATAAAAAGATTGTGGCAGCATCCAACATGGATTCTAAATATTTTTATTGTTACAGTGACTAAATAATTTATAGTGTATTTTATAAATTATTTTATCTCATTCTTGTAAATATAAACTGGCAAGGTCATTTAAATAATACCATAAAACTAGTAATTAGAAAGAATTATAACTAGTTTTAGGTAAAGGTTAATTATAAAATAAACCTGATAACCGTAGCCGTTTTGTTTTGATGAGATACATACAATCTTCTAATTACTAAAATAGATATGTAAAATCAATTTTAATTAATTAGAGTAGTAAGTAATTTGGTTTTTTTATCCTTTCCTTAATTAATAAAGGTTGGGGAGAACCAATCCTAAAAACTAGTTATAATTCTTTCTGTCCACCCACTTTAGTGGGGTCCTAGTGTTTTTTAGGTTATGGAATATTAGTTCAACTCTGATATGTCTTATCAAGCCTGTAATAACAACTTGTTACAGTTACCTATTCATGAGTTATTCGTGACTATTTCTACATATGTATAAAAAAATATGTTTAAAAGATTAATCCACTAAACATAATGGATTAATCTATTTAGACATATTTATCTACTAAATATAGTTTAGTGGATTAAAGTTCTTTTTATTTTTCAATATGTCAAAAGAACAAAAATAATAAATTTTCTTAAAATTTCAAATGTTTTTCTTAAATAAATTTAAGTCTGGATTTATACAAACAATATTAGGTATAAACCCAAAGGATAGATTCCTTTTTTTCTTCTACGTTATAATCATTATTATTTTATTATTAGATTAGTCACGCTATTAATATTTTTAATTTTAGTTATACAGATTTATCCTCCAGTAATTATATACCTGAGGGACATGCTAGCCCGGAACCTCAAGACCCTGTAAGATATTGGCCTAGCGGTGTACCTCAAAGTTTCAGTATAGTAGGTGTAGGATTAGCTACGTTTGCGGCCTTAAGTAAAATACCTAATTGTTCACCTAGGTTAAGAGTACTAGGTTCATTAGGGGCTGCTGGTGTAGGAGTAACTACTGTAGTATCTCAAGGAGCTATAGAGAACCCAACGGGATTTAATAGATTTATGTATGGTGCCAGTCAAATGGTTAAAACAGGTACATGGCCTTCTTTAGAACAAATTCACTCTATTCCAGATAATAAAGTAAATGAATTTGCTAATAAGGCTATAGGTAATCTGTCACCTCAAGATAGAGAGTTAGTAAACGAGGCAGTAGCCGAAGTATTAAAAAGATTAGACAAAGGGTCTAATTTTTTACCTACAGATTTTACTTCTTTCTACAATAAATCATTAGATTTTATCTTTAATTTAATATCTCTTTTTTAAAGAGTGTACCTGTAGAAGGATACTTGGACGACCTGATAGGCCAGCAAATTATAATAGAGATGTTATTATTAGTATTAGTCTTCAGTTTGATTTTATTATTTATTTTTTTTTTATTATAAATATTATATTTATTTTAAATAAAGATAAAATTCTTAACAAATTTGAAAATAAATTTGTTAAATTCTATATCAAATATCAAGCTTTATTAGCTAAACTAACTTTAATATATGTACCTATATTAATACTTATGGGATTATTTACATTAGCTCATGGTATCCATTTTATTCTTACACACCAGATTCCTTATGATTCTTTAGGGGTAGATTTACACAACTACATCTTTCCTAAAAAATAAAATTAACTATACCCCCTACATTCACCCTTTATTTTATTATAAAAATTAAGAGGTAAATGGAAAAAATATAGTTAAAATTAATTCTATTATTCTAAATTATTTTTATAACCCCCTGTCTCCATCTTAGATCAACATTCCACTGTATCCTTATTTCCTTTTGTTTTATGAATAAATAGGGGCAGTAAGACAATTTGGAGATTAGGCTAGAGCTAAAACGGGGGGACAAAGTTTAGTGTTTAGTGTACATACTCAGAGTTACACCTAGAATAATCGTATGATTATTACTCGTTTTATTAAAAAAAGGAGAGACCAGGATACAAAAGAAATTAATTATAATTAAAGAAGAAAGAATAGAGTGTCCTCCCTCCAATTAACTCCCTCTCTCCTAAATTAAATTTGGGGGGAAGGGATAATTAAAATAAATAAAATAAAATATATTAGAAAAGAAAGTGAATAAGATAATTTCGGTAAATGAACTCGGCAAAACATATTTACCACGTTCGTCAAAAGGAAATAATAAAGTACATATCGCGCAACTGTTTACTAAAAACACAGCACTTTGCTAAAATGAAAATTATTGTATAAAGTGTGAGGTCTGCCCAATGCTTATTAATAAAGTATAATATTTAACGATATTATAATTAAAGTTTAAGTCAATGGCTATGAGAGTCATAATGTACCAAAATGCCTTGTCTACTAATTATAGTCTTGCAACAATGATAGAATGATGCGATAACTGTATCTACCGAAATCTTAGTGAAATTGAATTAGCGGTGAAGATGCCGTTTTCCTAAAGTTAGACGAGAAGACCCTGTGCAGCTTTACTATAGCCTAATTAGTTGTATCTATTTTATTCTCCTTTTAGAATATTAAGTAATATATTGATATATCTTTGAAATACTTAAATTAGAAATTATAGATACTGATCTTATTTGGTAATTAATTGATAATTATTTAAATTCTTAATTACGTTTAATATTATATTAAATATTAAATAAAAAAACATAAGAGACAGCTTTAGTCTGATAGTTTAAATGGGGCGTTGATTTCATAAAATGTAACTGAATATGACCATTTACAATTAAATTTATAAATATTAAATTTTGGTGAGAGATTAATGAAAAATTCATTAATATTGTTAAAAATATTAAATTATATTAATATTAATAAAGATTAAATAATGTATAGTTAATCTGAAAGTGAAATCAGAGATAT
>MQVO02000223.1:0-14073 GCA_001986395.2 Irpex lacteus | reverse complement strand
TAAGAGTTGGTAATACTTTCCCTTCCTTAGTTACAGTATCAATGAGCTCTGTAGATTTTGAAAGCTTTTCACGAAACAATTTTCTTTATGGAAGGAAATTCTGGACGTTTTTTCCATTATTTGGGTCTCTAACTCCTTCTATAAGGTCCGTCAACGCTTCTTAACTTAACAAATTATCATTATATTCTTTATCCCTTAAGAGCTCATCTTAAATAAAGAAACCTATTTAAAATATAATTTTTCAGAACAAACCTCCGCTTCATCCCCATTGTTTCGGCTAAAAGAGTACAACTCTTGGCTTTAAAGATTAATTCTTTTTTTTATATCATACATATAAGTAATCTTTCGTGATTTTTTCAAAAACAGTTGCCATTAACTCTATCTGTATTTTATTTCCTGCAGTGAAACCAGCTACTTTTAATTTGTTATACCCAGAGCTTAACTCATCAGTCTAGAACGGATCTTACCTAAAAGTCAAGTTAAAGGGGTAACTTGCGCAGGGGTTGAAGTAGATATATTGAATTTATCCTAATTTAAAAAGGAGATTAGAAATTTAGTTTTAGTTTTGGAGCAAGAGTAAAATGTCCAAAATTAAAAGTAGAGAAGATTTGAATAAATTGAGGATCTAGTTTTTTTGGTGATTATTTTATTAATTAATTTTATTTAAATATATTCCCTGTTTAATTAAATTACTTCCTGTGGATAGCTTTTTTTTTACCTTTAGTTTTGGGATAAATAATTTCAGCACCGGTGGAGTAAGTAAAGTTAATAATTCTTTAATTAATAAATTATTCTAAGATTCCTGGAGAAAATAGAGAGATAGTTATCTATCCAGGGGTAAAAAAAAAGATGGTGGTGAGGGTGGAGTCTATCTCTACAAGAATTAAAATAGAGTGTGAAACTATCTCTTAAATAGTTAGTGTGTCGCTTAGGTGAGGAAGTGGAATATTAATTATTAAGGAATAGAATGGAATGGAATAGAATATAATAGAATAGAATAGAATAGAATAGAATAGAATAGAATAAGTTAAAGATAAAATAATGAGAATCATAGTTTAATTATATTTATTTAATTCCTTTCCCTTAGGTTACTTACTCTAGTTTGAGAAAAGTAATAAATTACATCTCCCTCGAAAGTGATAAATGTTCTTGTTCGCATTATCAACCCCTAGTTATTTTCCTCCTTTTGAATAAATTGAGGATCTATTTAAAATATCTGTCATTAGTTTAGCCATATGTATTCTTGCATAAGATAATGTAGCTGCAGCTATAGGGATAGATACAGTTTATATGTTCCTTTTGTTGTTTTCTCTTCAAAAGACCCATATTTAAAGCTTTAATATAATCAACACCAAAATTTTTACAAATTTCTTTATCTATATCTAATTTAAATGTATCTAAAAAAAGGTCTTTATCCATCTCTATAGAACTTTTTAGAATTCTAGTAACAGATACTAAATCATGTGTTTTACAGTCAATGAATCTCGTTACACTCTTTGAGAAATCCATACCAAATCTACCTTTTAAACTATTTAAGATTAATTTAGCAACATTTCTTTCTGTAGTGTGAAAGGGACCTAGAATCATTTAAACAAAAGATAAGGCCAAAGCACCACGTAAAGGCAAGACTTTAAGGTTATTATGATGAATACACAAATACTTTTAACCAATTTAATAATTAACAACCAAAAATACTAGTTATCTAAAAAAAGTTTTTAATTAAAAAAAAGGATAAATTAGTTGAACCTATACTAATACAGGTTCAATGTATTGCTCTACCATTTCACAATAAAGGCTAAGAAAAGAGATATAATAAAGATTTATAAACCAATTTTATATGGAATCAATGAGATTTTAACTCATTATTTAGACGTGCAAGGTCTATGTTTTACCAACTAAACTATAATCCCGGTTTTTAAAATTACAAAGAATTAAACTATCCATCCTTTTTTTATATAAAAAAAGGGAGTGACATACTCTACCTTTAAGCTAAAATTCTGGATAGCAAAAAATATGATTTGAACATATATTAAAAGACATGCGTGTTACACCTATTACACCATCTTGCTTTAATTTATCTATCTTTTATATATTTTTTTATATAAAACTATCTGGCTATAACTTATATTATTATTAGACAATAGATATATTTATCCTTAGTTGAGCCAATACTGTTTAGAGATTGGCCGTTAGAATAAAAGCTTGTATAGATAACGGGAGTTAAAAATATAACTTCTAAAATTATCATTATTATTATATAACCCCTTTTTATTTTAATAAAATAAATAAGGATAAAAGAGGTAGAATTAGTTCAATTGGTAGAATGACGTTTTGTGGCAACGATGAAAAGAGTTCGAATCTCTTATTCTGCCCGCCCTTTAAAATCCAAATTGGATAAAGAAAGAAGATAATTAATTTTATACATTATCCCAAAAAACTAGTTAGAATTAAAAATAAAGATAAAAGAATACATAAAATAAATAATATGGGGAGGGATACTCAAATAAAATAAAAAAGTGTAAAGTACTATTTATTATCTGAATACAGAATATCTTTATATATATAATTATATATTATATCTTAATAAAAAATAGCAAATTAAAATTTATTCGTTCTAACTAAAAAAAAGGCATAAGCGATTTAGCTGAGGGGATTAGCGTGATTTTTACACAATCAAGACAGAGGTTCGATTCCTCTAATTGCTATTAATTCAGCCTCTCCAGATAATAAAGGATAGAGGATCCTGGTTATTCCAGTAAAAAACTTTAGTGATTATTGTATTTGACAACCTTACACTATATGTTAAAGGGTCTATACGGGTATCCGCAACCTCAGCCTCTATCCTTTATTATTTACTTTTTCTTTATTTCTCTTTAAATTAAATTATTATTTCACCAAAAATATATTTAATAAATATTAAATTTCATTTATTTTCAACTACCATAGTAGATACATATAAAATCATTAAAAGCAATAGGTAAATATAATATACAATGTGTAAAATATGAATTAGCATCTAATAACTCATAACTGTATCTAAATCAGCCCCAGGTTTCAATTGAAAAAGCGGCCGGTCCATCTCCACTATCAGGTTTGGATGTGGGAGGTGAAGTAGGAGTTGTTGGAGGTGTAGCGATTTTACTGCAGAAGCCGCGACAGCATTATCAATTTTCTTTTGAGAAAGACTACCGATAGCATTAGCAACAGTTACTGTACTACACCAATTACAGCTCCTGCGGACATAACACCTATCTTTGCAGTAGGAGAAAGTCCATCCAAAAAAACTAGTTATAATTAATTATCCCGGGATTATAAAATAATAAAATAATTATGAGAACAGTGACCTGTGCGAATGTAATAAATATAAATAATTATTTTATTATTAATATTTAATTTAAATTAATAATATGCTACGCTCCTTCTTAATTCTTTAACTTTACTCATTATTATTTATTGCTAAAGTTCAAAGATATTTATCACATTTTTATTCTTTTATTTTGCATATAAAATAGTTTTGTTAGAGTTCAAATGAGTAAATGTAATAAATAAAGATAATAATAAATAAGAAAATAAAATATAATCACACATTTATATTATTTTAATTAGGGAGTTCTAATTAAAATTTAATTTAATTAAATTTTAATAACCCGCTCAAATTATAAATACAAAGATTCCATATTGTA
This sequence comes from Irpex lacteus, assembly GCA_001986395.2. Lineage (NCBI taxonomy): Eukaryota > Fungi > Basidiomycota > Agaricomycetes > Polyporales > Irpicaceae > Irpex > Irpex lacteus. The sequence goes on along the minus strand of MQVO02000223.1, from coordinate 10,390 downwards.
AGCACTAATTTTATATTTATTTTTAATGAGTTAAACTACCGTTCAGTATACTTTTATTATCCTATTTTGTAAACACTCATTTATCCTACCCCTCATCATTATCCATTAAAATGTGTAATGCTGCTCCCCTTCCTAAATAAATAATAAAAAGGTGGGGACCCTCTCTTTTTTATTTATTCAGTTTCTAATCGTCTATCGACTCAAACGGGTACCTTTTGGCACCCTATCGTAAGATTTGTTTAAGTAAATTAATAGTTCTACCCCCACCACTACGTTCCTCCCCCGTCTCCTTTTTTTAATTTTTTAATTAAAAAAGGGCACGGGGGAATATTGTTTATAAGCATCAGATCAATCGTGTCCTCCTCCACTTACCTTTACTTTTTGATAGGTTCTAGTGAGCAAGTGGAGGACACTCCCCCAAAAAACTAGTTAGAAATTAATTCTAATTCCTAGTTTTTTGGGGATTCTTTTTAATTAATTAAATGAGTTTCTATATTTACCAATCTTTTTATTTAGTATCATACCCCTCATTCCCTTCGCTCTACTCAGTGAATGCTCACCTATTCTTTTTATTAATAATTATTTCTTTTCTAAGCATCCACTTTGTGGATGGGTAGTTTATTCCCTTAGGACCCCGTGTCCTCTAGTTACTAATCTTAACTCTTTGGAACCCCCACTGCGAAGTTAATTGTTTCTATTTTCTCTTTTTACCTATTTCTGAAGAAGTTTGTATACCAATTTCTTTAATTGTTTTTTTTTATTATTCTTTTTTATTAAATTAATGTATTTTTATTTAGGAATAAGAGGATTATGTATTATAATCTTTTTTATTTTAGTCAGTTATCTCAGCATCTCGATAACTGATAGCTTACTTTAGATCTACTTCGTTACAGGATTAATAGTTAAACATTAATAAAAAAGATGATGAATATGTGCATTCTACTAAAAATATATCTGTTGCTATAGCTGGAGCTATGAATAGTTACAGTAATCTTTACATGTCCAAAATTAAATTGTTCATTTCCTAGAGATAGAATTTTTATTTTTTTTTTTATTTCTTCTGAGTTAAACAAAAGAATCACAATCTAATTAAATTATAATAAAATAAATAAGTTACACTCCCCCCCTCTTATCAAATAGTTTTACTACAGAATACTCATTATATTATATAATTGTATTAGACTTTCTTTATTCAATGAAATTAAATTTAATTTAAGTTACTTAGTTAGCTTCTAAATTAAAGAAATAGTTATATTATTTAGCTAACTCTTTCTTTACATTACCCCAAAAACTAGTTAGAATTATTTATAATTCCTAGTTTTTTGGGGGGAGTAGCTAAAGATTGATAATTATAAATTATAACTACATCGGATGAATTTTTTAAATCAAGTGGGGCCCAATAAAATTAACAGAAAGTCAGTTACCACTTTTAATAGAAATAAAAAAAGTATTTAGTAAGTAATTTAGGTTTTGATTACTATTCAGTACAAAAATTAGAATTTTCTTCAGTTATAGCTATAGGTAAAGGTAAAGCAGTTAATAATTGTAAACCTTTAGCAACATTAACAATTATAAATATACATGTTTTAAATAATTATTTTATACCCTTTTTTGTGGACATAGAGAGTGTCCTCTTGGTTCACATTGTACTCTCCAAAAGTAAAGGTCAGTATCAGGACACACGATTGAATCTTAGTTTCCCAAAAGAAATTAATTAAATTTTAATAAATAACTATTTTTAGTTAAATTACAGGGGTCTTACTATCTACTTTTTTATATTTAATCATAAGTTTAATGGCCAATTTATTTTGCTACCTTAGGATCCTCATTAAACTCGATGATATGCTGGAACACCCTAAAGCTTTAAGTACTCATTTTATTTTACCAAAAAATAAAGTAGTGACAATCTTAAAGATGTTACAATGGGCAATCAGCAGGGAATATTAATATGCCCTGAAATTAATAATATTTAATTGTAAATCATTAGAAAGAAAAGTGGTTAAAAACGCTGTTTAACCTCAAGTGATAGGAGCGCCTATCACGATCACTTCTTGCTGTTGTGAATATGCTGTGAATTTATTAAAAATATGAAACATAATGTAAATATTATAAAAAAAGATATTCAAAATACAAATTACCTTTATTTTTTAGGTGGTTTTGCAGAAGGAGAAGGTTCAAATTCTGTATCTATTTCTATAGGTAAAGACTTTAAATATGGAGTAAACATTCAACCAGTATTTAATGTTAGTCAACATAAAAATGGTTTAGAATTATTATATTCATTTAAAGAATTATTTAATTGTGGATCTGTAGTAGAAAAATCTGGATCTCCAGACATATTTGTGTACACTTTGAAAGGTTATAAACAAATAATTAAACATGTAATTCCCTTTTTAGATACTTATGTTCAACCATTTAGTTGTAAAAAAGAAGAATATTCAGTGTTTAAACAAATTGTAATACAATCTTCACAAGGTGGACAGAAAGAAAAAGATTCACTAATAGAAATGGTTCAGCTTGCTTATACCCTTCAAGGTAAAGGTAAAATAGAAAAAGAGATATTTTTGAAATTTTAAGAATCTCCCAAAAAAACTAATTATTTATAATTCCTAGTTTTTTTGGGTACTACTTAGTATGAGGTTTGTATAATAAATATAGGACAGATGCCATAAATATAATAATAATTATTATGATTATTCTGCCAGCATTACAGCGGTTTGGCCTACTATATTATTAAAAAATAATAAAATTATAACTTTAAAAAAAATGTTAAATCTTTTTCATAGATTCTTAGCTTATTTAGCTAATCATACTTGGTTCAATGATATTAAGTTAGCTGTAAAACAGCTAAATATTATACCATCTTTACCCATAGTAGTTGATTACTACTACAACCATCTTTTAACTAGAATTTTAAGAGTAATAGGAGGATTAGCTACATTAGCAGTTTTATAGCAGAAACTAGTAAACAGACATAACGTAAGTCACAGTAAACAGTACTGGAATAGTTACAGTAGTTTGGTTTACAAAATCAGTAGAGAACCTCCCCCCCTAGTTAATAAAATAAATAATATTTTTAATTATCTATTACCTCCCCCCCAAATTTAAGAGTTCAAATTATTAATAGTTTGGTTAGTTTCCTCATAGTATCCCCTCCTCTTTAGCTTACCTCTACTCATAATTAGCCAATGAATTAAAGAGATTTTAAAGTATTAGAGAATCTCTTACTTTTTATTTTATTTAGTGAGTGTTCAAATTATTTATTATTTTATTAAACAAGCTCCTCCCCTAACAAGGGGAGACGGCGGACAATGTCCACCTATCTTTTTTAATTAATGATTTCTATTCGCACACCCATTTTTATTGTTGTTTCTTTTGGTAAGTGAAGGGAACCCCATCACTTTCTATCACCTTTGTTTATTAACAAAAGAGTTATTACCAATCTCTCTGATCTTTAATCTAACTCATTGGCTTGGTTGCGAGAGTTCAAATGATCCCCCCGAAAAACTAGGAATTATAAATAATTCTAACTAGTTTTTTGGGTACGGTGTTAATCAATAAATTATTAAGTTTTCACTGTCTACCAATTCCAGTATTGGTTACTAATAAGAGGACACGAGATTACAACTCGCATTACTAGCAATGAAAAAGGTGTGCATCCAATTACACTGAACCTCCAAATAATATAAAAATACATCACTTTATTATTTAATCTAGGATATGCTTTGTACCAATATGGTACCTACAAATAAACATAAATAGTTAATAAAATAAATAATATTTTTAATTAAGGAGAGTCAAGAAAGTTAAAATACTAGAGAATATACTGATAAATTTATCTCAAACATTAAAGGATAGTCCAGTGTCTCCGTATATATTATATAAAATATTTACTATAATCTTTAATAAAATAAGATAATCTCACTTAAAACAATCGTGTCTACCATTTCACCACCAATGCTATTTCAGTTATCCTGACATAAACTCTAAAGACATTATCATTACAGCTTAGTTACATAAACTTATGCTACTAAATTATTAAGAATAGCAGAAACTAGTAAACAGACATAACGTAAGTCACAGTAAACAGTACTGGAATAGTTACAGTAGTTTGGTTTACAAAATCAGTAGAGAACCTCCCCCCCTAGTTAATAAAATAAATAATATTTTTAATTATCTATTAAGAAAAATATACATAATTAATTTAGTAAATCATACCGCAGGTGAGGATTGTGAGGGTTTATAATTGAATCAATCTAGGATCTATTTAAAGAATGAATAAATAAATAACTAACTCCCTAGTGAGTTCGGCTAGTGAGTGAGGCTAGTGGTTAGGCCTCCACTTTACACAGTGGCTACAGCTGTTCGAATCAGCTACACCCTAAACAAATATCAGAATCCCCAAAAAACTAGGAATTATAATTAATTCTAACTAGTTTTTTTGGGGTGTATTTTGACTATGATAAAAAAATAAGAAATATCAGAATTATTCTATTATGATAATCCTCTGACAAATGTTAAATAAAATAAATAAAATAAAAAATAAATATAGTCCCCAAAAAACTAGGAATTAGAATTAATTCTAACTAGTTTTTTTGGGGTTACAGTATAAATTTAATTAATAAGGTAGTAAAATAAAATAATAGTAAATATGAACTATGAAAATAAAAAATATAATTAAATGAAAAAAGATTTTTTAAAATGAAAAGAGATATGATTATATATAATCTTAAATAAAGAGATTAATAATAAAGAATTAAAATTATTAAATGAGATAAAGATAATAAATTTATTAGAAAATGAGAATAATACATTAAAAAATAAGATTTTAATGGAAAATAGATTATTAAATATTCAAAAGATTAATGAATTAGATAATTGAAGAAGTGCAGTATATAAATTTAATAAAAATACTTTAATAAATATAATGATAAATGATAAATTAAATGAATTTTTTAAATCTAAAAACAAAAAATAAAAAATATAAATAAAAGAGACAATAAATATTGCTTAAGGCATATACAATACAACAAATTAATTATAATTTGTTTAATTTAACGAAAGAATTTAATTTTGGTTCCGATTTAACGTTATTCAGTAGTCTAAGACATGCAAATCTTTTTTCTTCGAAATTAATATTAGAAGAAAAGGTGTAAAGGTGAGTAATATAAGTTTAGATACCCTAAAGTCTTCTTAGATAGGAGATATTTCTTAAATTTTTTAATTTAAGAGAAATAATTAGCTATTTTTATTAATAAAGGAAATTTTCCGCTTTAGGATTCGATTTATTTTGATTAGGTTGTTGGTATGGGTAATGGCCTACCAAGCCTACGATCGAAAGCTATGCTTGAAAGAGCCTCTAGCCACATTGGGAATGGAATCTCCCTAGTAGAGTTATCTACCAGCAGTCAAGAATATTAGTCAATGCTCGAAAGAGTGAACTAGCTAACTGAAATCACTTTAGAAGTGATAACGTAAGGGAAAATAATGATATTACCTTACTATAAGTGTTGTCCAAATCTGGTGCCAGAAGACTCGGTAAGGCCAGGAACGCGAACGTTAGTCATCTTAAACAGGCGTAAAGGGTGAGTAGGCAACTTTAAAATTCTAATTTTTTAAAATAGCAAATAAAAAAGAGGAAAAGTAGAAGATAGAATCTAGTATAGGAAAAAATAAAATCGAGAATAAAGGTTAAAATCTGCAGTAAACTCGATAGAATACTAAAGGCGAAGGCATTTTTCCAATAAAGATTGACGCTGAGGAACGAAGGATAGGGCAAGAATCAGGATTAGATACCCTGGTACTCCTTTCTGTCAACAATGAATGGTAGTCACTAAAAAATATTAGTGTCAATGTTAACACGTTAACCATTCCGCCTTGTGAGTACGATTGCAAAATTGAAAACAAAAAAATTAGTCGGTCTCGAAGCAAACGAAGTGAAGCATGTTATTTAATGCGATAATCCGCGTAAAATCTTACCAGTTCTTGCATATGAAAATCTAAATCTATCTACCTAACCCAAAAAACTAGGAATTAGAAATAATTCTAACTAGTTTTTTTGGGGATTTTTAGAAATAAAAACAAAGGATAGACAAGAAATTAAGATGAGTAAATACAGGTGTTGCATGGCTGTCGTCAGTCCGTGTCTTGAGAAGTTAGGTTAACTCCACTAAACGGACGAAATCCCTGATGTTAATTTTTACTTAACATACAAATGGTATCGATAGGATTCCATTTTGGGGCTAAGACAAGTCGTTATGGCCCTCATGAACTGGGCTATAGACGTGCCACAAAGACTAAACAAAATGATGCAATACCCTCTCGAAATTAATTTATCTATATTTATAGATCAGGTTAATTTGTTGCTTTTTCTTATTCTTTTTTTTATTAAGAAGAATAAGGTATAGTAATTTGAGAATTAGGAGGAGCTAATCATCAAATATAGTCATATATATGAATATGTCAGATTGTCACCTGTAACTCGGTGGCATGAAGAAGGAATTTCGAGTAATCGTTGAAAATTACGCAACGGTGAAGTGTTAATTCGGGATGAACTAACCGTCTGTCGCTGGGAAGGAGCTTGGGTTCAAGGAAACTGATGAGTATTTATTATTTTTTCTTAGGTTTTAGTTTTAATATTTTTTAGTAAATTTATATTTAAAACACCTAGTTAATAATTTTGTCTATAAAGTGAATTAACTTGGGTAACATCTCAAAAGTCATAGCAAGGTAGCTGTACTGGAAAGTGTAGCTGGATAATAAATTTATTTATACCCCCTTTGTACTTAAAGAAAAATAATTAAATAATATATCTAAATCTTAATACTTAGATAAAATAGATTTACTACTTTACTAAATTAAATTACTACTACAGTTGAAACAGTTGGAGTACAAGCTGTTTGGTTTAGAATAATTAGTTTTATGGGGGAGGGTCTCTAAGGTACTGATAGTTAAAGCTACTACTGATGAGGAGTTCCTTAGAATATCTATAATATTTATATAGATCAGGAAAATAATAAAATTAAAGAAAGTAGAGTAAGTACTTTTCACCTAAAAAGGAAAATTAAATAAAATAAATAAAACAATAAATAAAATGATTAAAGAGTATTCTATAATCTTAAATTGTTCTCCCATTTTATTTAGTCACAGAGTTCCGTAATAGATTAATTTAGTAAATATAAATTTATTCGGGCTGCTATATTCTTATAATAAAACTTTTCTAGGATAAAATTAAGTTAATAATAGTATAACACCCAAAAAACTAGGAATTAGAAATAATTCTAACTAGTTTTTTTGGGGAACTTATTAAAAATATAAAAATATAAAAAGAGTTTGTAGTAGCTGTAGTATGGAATAACCCTCCGAATATTCCTATACCCAAAAAACTAGGAATTAGAAATAATTCTAACTAGTTTTTTTGGGGATTTGGCTAAAAATAAAAGAGATAAATTATCATAGACTATAAAAACGGAGATAAGCAAGATAGTAATTGTTGCTCTTGAATACAATATAGATTCTTTAAAATTAAGAAAAGATTATTAAAAGAGTGTATACTGTCTAATATTATTTTATAAAGACTTTGTAAGAGATAAAGTGTTAATTTATCTAGTTAGTTTTTTATACCTAAACATGATGATTCCCAAAAAAAAACTAGGAATTATAAATAATTTTTCCGAAACTTTCGTCCAGGCCCTCGCGGTTATTATGAACACGGCAATTCTTGTTTAGAGCTACGAGTTACCTTGACTCGTCCGAGGTGATTTTCTTTGTCCCTCTACTTGCGTAGATTAAGGGAGTTAACTCAAACTCCACAGTTGCCATAGATTCCTTCAATTTTTTTTCGAAATTGAACTTACTGTTGTAGGACGGGAAGGTACTCGCCGACACCACACTCCGAAGAGAGGGCCGCACTGCTTTTGTAATGTTACAACGGGCTTTCACCGGAGATTCCCTGTCCAAGGTAAATAAAATTGTGAATTACAATTATGTCTTATTTAGTTTTTTTTTCTTAATCTTCCATGATAACCGGATGCCAGAGCACTACATCAATTAAGAGGTGGTTTAAAAAACTCACTCCCAGTTGGCTTGTACTTGCAATGCCTCTAATGTAGATAGTTCCAATAGTACTGATCTCCTTCCTGAAGGACAAGCCCGAGTAAAGGAGGGTCTAGAGGGATCTACATGTTAAAAACAAGGACTTATTTAACAAGTACCTGGGTAATCTTTACTTAAATCGGAGCAAGGCGATTTAAATAATACCTTTGTGTAAAATTAGATTATGATAACGACTAATCAATACGTCTTAAACAGATTGTTACATTAGACCTAAGTAAATTATATCGATGTTTATAAATTAATTACAAAATCGACTATAATATCCAGATTATTCATGGCTAATAAAGTACTTTGTAGAATTAATATTTCTGGGATAGTTAATCCTAACACTGGTGTTGAATTATATCCTTCTAATATTAATTGATTTGAGATATAATGAGGATCCTGAATAGAATCGTTTATATATCCTCTACTTTCCATTAAATAACTTAGAATTGAATCTGATTCTCCTGTTACTAATACTATCATTATTCAAATTATCGTTACTATTATGATGCTTAGAATTGTTAGTAGAAGTTGACCTTTCCAACTTAATAGCCAGATTGAGATCGGAGTCATTGGTATTGGACTTGCTTGAGTATGATATCCTCTGGAATAAGGTGTCATCCAAGGTCCTTTTCTCAATGGGTTAATGTATTTTTCTCTATTAGAGTTTACAAAGTGTTTCCATACTTGAACATTTCCGTGATAGCTTAATAGGGCTGATATTGCTATACTTGTACTATTAAAGACTGTTAATTCAACTTTGTCCCGGTTTCTCTGACTCATATTGAGACCAAGTTCCCTTTTTAAAGCTGTATTCAAAATCTTGTTCTATTTGGCTTATGTCAATTGTTCCATTATATATTCTGCTGCTTACGAATCCTAAATATTTGCTGTTGAACCATTCCTGAAAATCAGGTGTTAATTCTGGTTGATGAATTGAAGTTGTTGATTGCTTCATATCATAGATTACTGCTTCTTGGATTAGAGCGTAATCCTCAAAGACAAATACTTTGGGTGTTCTTGTCGCTGTTTCTAAAATCCCATCTTGTGCCATTTGTAGATTTAACTGTTCACCTGTTAAAAGGTTTCTGGGTATAAATCTTTTTCCTAAAAATTTTAGACTTGTTAGCCATTCTCCATTTCTTTTGATCCATTGACTTTTTAATGCATTCAATTTAATACCTGAACTTGCGGGAAAACTTAGAATTTCTTCTGGATTTTCCACATCGTACAAGATACCATCATCGGCATATTGTACTAAAAGTGGGGCATTTCAATAGAGTGGCATGTAAAGCTATGCTGGATAACAACGGAGATAGAGGAGATCCTTGTGGTACTCCTCTTAGGAATTCAAAATTAGCTAAACGGGGTTCAAAGATCAATTGCAAATGATAGAATAGTTTCCCTAGAATATAAAGTAAAGGATTAGATAATTCTAATCTTTGATTTGTGTAGTAAATGGATTACATCTTCGTAGTGTTCTTGATTATTTAACCAAGTTGGAAAGCTTACTCCTGGGGGAGCAATCTGACTGTTCACTTTCGGCAGACTTCTACTCATTACATCAATCATTTTCAATAATTCTTCAGGTAATCCTATCGATTCTAATATCTGATTTAAATAGGTTAGATTTATGGTATCAAAGAATGATTTTAAGTCAAATTCATAAATATTGTTGGATACTAGTACCTCAGAATGGATTTGTTTCCATGCTGTGTCTGTTCCTCTTCCGGGCCAGAATCCATGTTGGTTTGGACTTTGGTATGGACCAAAGTAGATTATCATTATTAGGTTTAATCCGTGTAACAATACTCTCCAGTGAGGGGCTGGTACTCCTAATGGTCTAAAACCTTTCTCTAGATTGTTTACATCTTTAAGGATGTACAATCTTTTGAAGTCAATTGGCTGTAATTTTCCATTTGTCAAATCTTTAGCTAATTGTGCGGTTTCTTTCAGGATTCTTAGTACCTTCTTAAAATGTAATGTTCTATGCCAATTTCTAAACACATGATGAAAACAAGCTACCTGAAATGTATAACTATTTAAAAGTATTTTGCTATGATCCAGAATACTTGAGGATTTTCTTGTTTCTTTTTGATTAATATATCTATTAATGTTTTTATTAGTGTGAATTTCGATTTCGAATTGAGGAGATTTCTCTCTTTTTCAAGATTCCTTTGGCTAAGAAAATTGGATGATAATTAGATAGCCATTTGATTTTGAACTTAGAAACGTTTGGTAATGGTTTGTATGGTTGTACTTCCTCTTCAGACTGTTTATTCAAAGATAT
>MQVO02000046.1:0-161815 GCA_001986395.2 Irpex lacteus | reverse complement strand
AACCGTTAACATTCGATTCTCCTCATCGGCGAATTGCGTCGGTCTGATAAAGCTCCTCAACCTGTAGTTCTTTCCTCTCTCCATTTAGCAACGATACTATGCGGCAATCTGAATATGTGAATGTTACGTACCGGCACACATCAAGCCATGGCTACTGCAGTCGGTGCTCTAGCATCATCCTGATCACACGCTCTGAGACATGGTCTGTAAGCATCGTATTAATTCAAGCTTTTCTCACTAAAGATTGGGGTGGAAGCATCATCAACGCTCGTCGCTCTACTAGTTCAACCTCCCGTTCATACGCCCTTGCGACTATCGACAAATCGAGCATGCGTGTGTTGACACGATCGAGCAACGCGCGAAACACAGCTCCTCTGATTCGCAACGCCTCCGCTTCAGAAACTTCGCCGAATTCAATTGGGAGCCCGGCGATATCAACGCTGTCGTTTATCTCGCCTGGGAACAATAGTCGTGAGTTCCATGAATTTGTTTCACATGGTCCACTTGCTTTTCGTAAAATCGCTCGACAGCCCCCATCCATCAAGTATCTCTTCCAAATCTTCGGCCCTAATGTGTCTTTCCACATCCGGCAATGGTTCAAACTGAGGTGTCCGGCGCGCATACTCTGACACCCAAAAGCTCCAACCGGCATGCAACTCGTCGTCCTTTCCGCCTGAAGCATGAGTCGTCAATGCCTATTGCTTTATCAGATCAAACGCGGCGAAGGCAACACCTCTGCCACACATACGTCGGTGTCGGCCACTTCCTTGTTATCCCGCGACTTTCCCTTCCCTACAGCACTCTGCTCGCTCCAAGGCAACGTTTCCGATTTCGAGTTTGACGTGTCCTTGACGTTCACGTTCGGCTTGTCGGATTTTCGCTCAGTTGTTCTGCGTGTTCCAAGCTTTGAAATCTTCTCCCATTTGATCGCTCCAGAGGTCACTGGGCCTGTTATTCGTGTTCTGAACTCTCGTTCATGCTGCTCCCTGATCTCTGCCATCGGATCACCCTGCCGCTTGCTCGACGACGGCTTCAGCACAGGTTTTTGCGCATCCCTAGCCACTTCAAGTAGGATCAGAGGATCTTGGACATGATATTTTACTACTTACATTGTGTTGGCAACTACCGATGATGTTAAGATTCGACTTTCGTTGGCGATCAGTTCATCGTTTTCATGACCCTCATGTAAGATTTGTGCACGGTCACGTGTCACAACAGTAGCAATGAGCTAACCGTGGAAAACGTCTCTCAACCTTCTTGATGTGTTTGCCGATGACTTTCTCGCGTGTCCATCGGAAAAATGGTCGGTTCTTTCAACACAATAATGACACATTTGCCAACAACGTTCTCGAACAGCTGTCGGAGAAACTGTACCTTTCCTTATTCCCCATTAATACCGCCAACATGACGTGTCTGTGCTACCTACACAACATACAATTTGCAGTGTAAGCTCTGCTGTTCAGATATTTGTGTCACTTAAATTTATATTTATTACGTGGTAGCTTGCGATGAATATGTATTTCGATCTATCGAGTGAGTCAAAATGAATGAAACAACATTAACCGTGGAATCAACCGATTTGACGAGCCAAGGAAAAGTGTTTAGGGAAATAAGCGAGAACTTTGACATGGATTTGTCCCTACTGAGCCTGGCTGTGAAAGGAACCTACTGGTGCAAGGTTCATTTTACAGCCGGGCTCAGTAAGGACGGATCCACAACATTAGCTGGCGTGAGAGATACAGTGTGAAGCTCAAAATGCGTCTTTGCCTTATCGAACCCACAGCCTTCTCGCTAAGACAGATCAGGCATCTTGACCATTACACTATGTCCCGTTGAATCTAACCGTGCCATCATGCCTTACATCACATGCCTTGACTCTGACTCTTGCACGAAATGCTTTACAATTATGACAAATCTTGCTCTCTGTCTCATCAATATGATGTGCTTTTGAATTTCCAAACGTGTTGTTTTGTGGTTACCAGCGAATCACCTTGCTTGTTCACATTCCCACTGCTCTTGACATTTGATACTGGTCACGTGTTGATGTACGGTCCGTCCGCCATTCATGATCGTTTGCCGACAGCAAGTTCAAATATCTGTCGGCTCAACGTACCTTTTGTGCACCACCCTTCGACGTAATTACTCACCCAATCTCACAATTTCACCGATGACATTGGCATATTGCCATCGGCGAATTATTTAGACGTAGCAATTGGTATGTGATTAAATACTTGCGACGAAATAGTACCCATCCAGGGTACAAGTGTGTATTTCGCCGATAGAATATGACCGTAACCCGTCCATAACCAGCAAGGTAACCTTATCCTGTTAGCTCTTTCCTATATAATGACACTGGCTGGGCCAATATCACGCATGTCTACCATCATTCGCAACATATCGTCTTGGCGTACTCCGCACTTCAGCAGAACGTACCTTTCCCTAAACGATCGCTGGGCTGGTTTCAAATGCCCTGCGTCCCCCAGGCGGCCTCCCCATCGGTATATGCACACTTGCTCTGGGAGAACGCCGAACACCAAAGATAACATGGAGCGGATATGCTAGGTTACGAGGGATTTACGCCATCTGTGTAGGTTGACTACGCTGCCGGGCTACTCTCCTCTGGATGGTCCTGCTCCAGGCTCGCAATACTTGAACCAGATGGCGAATACGATCGCAGGATGATTGTCATTCTACCCTGTCGTACTTCACGCGCATCTCCCCATGCCTTTGCCACGACATCCTTCGCCGGAATGAATTCCAAGTCGCTTGGTTGGCCTGCGAAGACGACGTTTGGCCAACAAAACTTCTCCATAAACCGCGAGCACCAACTTTCCCTGCACTCGGGGACGTTTGAAACTTCGGACACGGCATCGCCGGATTTCTGCATAGGAACGATACCTGAATTATGGAATCGTGTCGAACGATGTCGTAAGCGACACCGCTGGAAGCACGGCACGCTGGCACTTTGCAATGGGACTGCCTCCTTTCGCGTGACGGACCTACGCCGAGATGGGAGTACCTTCGCATGCAACTGTCAGGTCCGACTCGTAGCGAGTCATTATTTGCCACTGGGGTATGATGGGCCACAGTATTCCACCCGCAACTTCACCGGGAGCAAGTATATATTCCGGATATGTGTAGTACTAGGCACGCCGGTATTGATGAGACTTCGAGCTGCGTGGTCACATGCCCTATATGTGTACTTCCCAATTGACATAATTTGCGTGTCACCTCAGCAGCTACCGATTAGAAATGCACAGTTGACTCGTATGTCCACTATTGTATTACTGACGAGATACGAAAGCACTATGTCTATTAGCACGCGTATGCCAAAGTGTAAAGTGTACGGTACCGTCCTCCGAACGAATACACCGTTGTAACATCAACACGCACCAACGTACCACTCGCTCATACTAAAGCCATTCTTCGCGGCTCGCGAATACTCCGTAGCATATCGTGACTCAAACGCCAGGTTGCCTCACCAAGTTAGACTGACCGCGACGAAGACTCGAACTGGCGTGACTCGCACTCACTTAAAGAGGGCAACGCTCTGTGAGACAAAATTGACTTATGCGAAGCGATGGAGCAATTCTCGAATATAGCAATGAAGATAACGTCTCGAAGTACTCTAACTCTATTAACAATATTAAAAGGCGAGAGAAATTCAAACAATCTTCCCAAATCTCGTTAGCGATGTGTATGCTCTCGTCCTCTATTGACGATCCCATCCGAACGACATATCCACCGGCGTCGTCCTTCAATGGCCGACGAACAAGCCCGAGGACAACACGAGTGTGGCCACGAAGGCCCATCCATAAACGTTATTGGGTGGGAGGGAAGTGAACCGCCTTGACGGGGGTTTGTACTCCCGAGGGTGGCTTGTCGTCACCGTCACCGGCATTGTGATCCTCGACTGATTCGATCCGCGCCTTGAAGGCGATTGGAAGATTTTCGCCGTCGAGGGTGTCGGGCATGATTTGGGGACGGTCAGCACCAGCAGCAGGCGCAGTGCCGGTCTAAAGTAGCACGACGTTCCCGTCATCCAGTCAGCATATGAGTTTATCGTTGTCAGAGTAAGGACAAATCGACGTACCTCGTTCGTAACCAGTCCGTTAGGACTTCCAACTGGAAGAGCCTCCATACCCGTAGTCCTCCTTCTCAAAGAGCTCTCCCTAGTGCGCGGAGGCTCTTCCAGGAACGAAGCTTCTCCAAAGTGCGGGACCCTACCCTCCTGTCCCTCCTCAACACCCTGAGACACAACCAGAACGTCTGCATCCTGGGCCATATGAGGTGTAGGGGCACCAGATTTATGATCGCCAGTGCGTGCGGCTTCTACGTCCGGCCCAGCTCCGGACACCTCGTACGGTGGCATACGTCGTGTGCCCATGAGCCACTCCGGTAGCGTGTTGCCCATGGTGTTGTTACGGGAGGTCAACGTACGCGTGAGAGACACTGTTTGTGAGTGGATGCGACGGCCGAAGGAGAAGAATGGGATGGATAGGCCGTCTGCCAAGAGGAGTTGTAAGTTATATGAGTAGTTTATGGATGTTGAGACGAGACGTACGGATGAGAATAGAGCCTAGCACGATGAAAGCGACGATGGTCTGTAGCGTCGCAGCGAGGTACTCCTGTTGGTTTTGCGGGGGCGAGTGTGGCTCGGGGAGCCTGCTGAGCGCCAGCGTAGATACGAAGACAGCCCCAACGCCCATCGGGCCTGCGAGAACAAAAACAGCTTCAGATCACAACATCACCACAGTCGACACAACGGCGTACCAAAATGCCCCGAAAACAACGCCTCCCTCCACCCACTAATCTCCGGTATCCACCGATACAGCACAAGCATCGCCGGAATGCGTCTCACCAGCAAAATCACAAAGAACAATACAATGAGCCGCCAGGGCGTGATGCCCAATTCCGGGGAGTTGAAGGAGGCGAAGGGCATCCAGGCGCCGATGTATACGAAGCAGGCGCAGTTGAGGAGGAGGTCGATGACGGAGGAGAAGACTTCGTTTTCGGTTTGGATGTTGAAGTAGCCGTCCCAGGAGAGGGCGGAGCCTGCTGCGAAGGCGGCGAGCAGGTCGTCTGTGCCTAGGGAACTTGCGACGCCGATTGTGAAGAGTGCTAGGGCGAGGTATTGAGCGACGTAGGATTCTCGGTCGATGTACCCGCGGCGGTGGGAGATTCGCATGAGCTTGGAGAAGGCGATGCCTGTACTCGAACGTACACATCAGTTAATGACACAAAGCGTGAAATCGGTGATACGCACCTAGGAAAGTCCCGATGAGCGTCCCTAAGACCACTTCGTCTGACACACGAACCCACTATCAGCAGAGAAAAGGACGAGAGGGGAGTGGAGACGTACAAAGCCAACCAACGAGAAACCACTTGGCGATAGCCACCCTCCTAGAAGTCTCCACGGTGAGGTAAATTGATATACTAAGGAACGGGTAGGCCATGCCGTCGTTGGCGGCGGACTCGGCGGCGAGGATGCGGCGGAGGTTTGTGGGGACGTGTTTTATTGCGTATCGCCCGCCTATTTAGTAGTAGTGAGATTGAGATTTTGTGTGTGGGGGGAGTGAGAGTGGGAAGGGAGAGTGGGGAAGGGAGAGTGAGGTGGGGGAAGGGAGAGTGGGGGAAGGGAGAGTGGGGAAGGGAGAGGTACGCACCGACGATGGCGGCGCATATAATTGGGTCGGTTGGGGTGAGGCAGGCGGCTACTGCGAGGGCGGATATGTAGTTCATGGGTTCGAAGAGGCCGTATATCACCACTGCGATACAATACAAAGAGATGGTGAGCAAGTCACAGTCGAGTATAGCATGTAATTGTAGTACGCACCTGCTACGACGACCCAACCGAACGCCATAGTAGGAACCACCATCACGAGCAGCCCCTTCGCATGGTCCGCCAAATACGACTGAGGCAGCTCGACGCCGATAGCGAAGAGACCGGTAGCAAGGACGATACGCATGACTTCGAGGGTGATTTCTTGGGTGCGGTCTCCCCAGGATCGGGGGTCGAAGATGTTGGCGCAGTGTGGGCCCATGAGGACGCCGAAGGCTGTTCCGAGGACGACTTCGCTTATGTAGAGCTGTTTGTGTTTGCGTAGGGTGGTTAGAGGCGTGTAGTTGACCAGGGGAGAGATGTGATGATACGCACCTTTTCTTTGATGAGAAGGGAGATCATGCTGAACTGGAGTGGAGGTCAGCGTCGGTCTTACAGAGGGAGATGTGCATGGTATGATCAGGAATACGGAAGGGGGCGTAAATAAAAAGGTGTATCGAGAGCGACTTTTGGCAGTGGATGGAACGTAGGTAAAGAGTGCGATAGGAGCGACTTACTGCTACGACGAAACCACCGAGGACTATGTAAGCCAACGACGGGCTAGTGACCTAGAGAACAGCGACCAATAGAGCGAGTTTGTGAGCCGTATACAAAGTTCATTGCGCCACGGACTTGCAGCAATTCCAAGTCCCACGCCATTCTAGGATTGACTGTGATATGACAGTGCGCTCTTTTCGCCACAAGATGTGTTGTTCACTGGGTCTATCGTGTGCCAGCGAAATGCACGCAATGAGAGAAGCGCGAACGTACAAGTTCGAGAGCGCCCATAATGAGCGGGGATAACTCGGGGTCCTGATTCGATCACATGATTGAGCGCTTCCGGGGTCCTGCACAACACACCCGTCGGTCAAAGTACAGGCGGGAACATCGACAACGAGCCCGACACCGACTTCCCTCAAGACGTGAGTACTCTTTCCGCCCAGGACGGCTGACGGTACGCTCTGCGGAGGCTATGGACGTTGTCTGCAAAGTTTCGTGGCTCAGATGCGTGAGCTACGGGATGGATGGCATGATCAGCGTCCAGATGACTCTTAGCAGGGTGTACAGACTGATGACCTTCGACCTCGAATGCTAACTCGTTCTTTTCTGCTTCGACAGTAACCGGAAGAAAAACATACAATGGCTGACGCTGGACGCGGACGTGGTGGATTCGGACGTGGACGTGGTGACAGAGGCCGTGGTCGCAGGGGACCTCGCCGTGGCGGTCGCAAGGACGAGGAGAAGGAGTGGTGCGTACAACCTCTGCTCATCCTCGAAGTCTACCAAACATCACACTCTCCAGGGTTCCCGTCACCAAGCTCGGTCGTCTCGTAAAGGACGGCAAGATCAAGTCGATGGAGGAGATCTACCTCTTCTCTCTCCCCGTCAAGGAGTACCAAATCGTCGACTTCTTCCTCCCCAAGCTCAAAGACGAAGTCATGAAGATCATGCCCGTGCAAAAGCAGACCCGTGCAGGCCAGCGCACGCGGTTCAAGGCCTTCGTCGCCATCGGCGACTTTGACGGACACGTCGGTCTCGGAGTCAAGTGTGCCAAGGAAGTCGCCACCGCCATCCGCGGCGCCATCATCCTCGCTAAGCTCTCTGTCATCCCCGTCCGAAGAGGCTACTGGGGTGCCCACCTCGGTGAGCCGCACACTGTCCCGTCGAAGGTCAGCGGAAAGGTCGGCTCCGTTATGTGCCGTCTTATCCCTGCCCCCCGTGGTACCGGTCTCGTTGCTGCTCCTGCCTCGAAACGGTTGCTCCAGCTCGCTGGTGTGGAGGACTGCTACACCCAGTCCAAGGGTTCAACGGCAACTATGGGTAACTTCTTGAAGGCCACCTTCGTCGCCGTACGTACACCTCTCCCTCTCCTCTCCTCCTCAATCCAACTCTCTAACTCTAATCGATTTTCTGCGCATAGATTACCAAAACATACGCATTCCTTACCCCCGATCTCTGGCGAGAGATCCCGCCCTCGAAGTTCCCGTACGACGAGCACAGCGCTCACCTCCAGCTTGCTGCCGGCAAGAAGGCGTACTAGATTCTTCTTCTCTCCCCCCGGGTCGCATTTTTTGCTGTTTTTCTTTGTATTCACATGTACCGTCTGAAAGCATTCTAGGGTCTATACGTCCCAATCCCACTGCACGGTTTTCCACATACATCAGCCCTGTTCGTCCCGTAGGTCGTCGCATCGCGCACCGGAGGATTTGTACATTCGTGATTGCCTCTAGTTGCACGAAAGCATCCTAGGGATCACCATCATGTAAGTACCCCACCTTGCACGGGTCTTTCACGTACACATCACTGCACTGTATGCAGCCCTGATCGTCATGCACGTCAGAGGTTTCCTGCCTGCGGCCGTAGCATCGCGTACTCGTGAATTCATGATGGCCCCGAGTTGTAAGTTGTACGGTGCATGTGAGTGACTTTCGATGCGGAAATCTCAACGTCAACCTCTCGCGATCGCCTTGCTTTGCCTTGCCCCGGGTAAGTTACTGATGTGCGTCACTCACTCCAGCTGATTTGGCCGACGTAGTACGTTCGGTCTCGGTCTCGCCATGTGTACCGACCGATACCGACTATTAGTATGTGAATGTCTCGCGATGCTAGTGACTAACTTGAAGTAGTCTGTCCAGATCGTTGAGATTCGAGATCGCAAATCGTTGGTCGCGAGTTCCTTTTACTGGCAGTGGAGATGTGAGTTCAGAGGCGAATCCCGCTTCGTATCGTATTTTATGGTTCTTTTCTGCAGGACGTCATGACTAGTACCAAACCATATGCATCTACATCATGATAGCCGATGAATATGTGAATATGCAGCATTCGTAATGCCCCGGGCCATGTGAGGCTTAGCGTAGTAAGTGATATGTGCTACTCTTCGCTCTCGCATTGCTTTCTGCCCAACTTCTCCGAGTCGCCTTTTCTTCTTCTGTAGGACGTCATGCTCATTCCATATGCATCTACATAGCCGATGAATGGGCAACATACACCTGACGTATGTGAGTCTCTCCCTCAGACACTAAGCTTGACGTACTGTAGTACTTATGTGATGCCGTTGGCTGCACTTCTATCGAGTTCAAAAGGTTCTCCGGACGTATCCCAATCCCGGATTGCTTTTCTGCTGGACGTCATGGCCATTACATATACGTTCACATAGCCGATGAATCGATGTGCAGCGATTTCTCGTTTCTGCCCATGTGAACACTGATTAACGTACTAGTATTTGATATGTGGTTCACTGATCTGCTGCTGCTCTTCGTCCTCGCATTTCTTTTCTGCAGGACGTCATGCTCATTCCATATGCATCTACATAGCCGATGAATAGGCGGCATGTGAGCATGTGAGCCTCCCCCTCAGGCACTAGGCTTAACGTAGTATGAGCCAATGGTCTACTGCTCTTCGTTCTCGTATTGCTTTTCTGCAGAACGTCAACTTACATCTAGCCGATGAATGTGCGATGTTCTCATTTATGGCCATGTGAGGCTTAGCGTAAGTAGTATGTGATATGTGCTACTCTTCGTTTTCGTATTTCTGTACGCCGTCATGGTCATGACGCATCCAGCCATGGATGTGCAGCTGTAGTAGTATTCTTGGTCTTACTCAATAAACCGGGCCATGTAAGAAACCCAGGCACTAAACTGAACGCAGTACAGTATGTGTTTTTGGTAGGGCTCTTCCATTGAACTCGCAAGTGCTCTTCGTTTTAAATTCGTATCGCAGCAGTTTCGTGTTCATCTTCTGCACGCCGTCATGACGCATCCAGCCCATGAATGCGCAGTATTCGTACTCAATGCCCCGGGCCATGTAAGAATCCCAGGCACTAAGCTTAACGTGGTATGTGGTCTGCTGCTCTTTCATCGAATTCGAAGAGGCTCTTACCTACGTAAGTCCGCACGTAATGCGAGTGCGTGAGGATCGTACCTTCGAATCCTGTCCTTGTACTGTCAGAGCTTCTTCTCGCGGGAGGATGGCGTCTCTCGCGAACCTTCGTGTATTTGCCTCAGCGGCTGCGAGCTGTCAAACGCACCAGGGTCTGCGAATTCAAAGGGCCAGAACAACATTATTTCATGGACAACTAAGTACATACATACGTATTACATGTACGAAGGCTCCGTACATTGGGGTTGGGGTATCTATCGTCTATCGTACACACGACTTTACTCTACAAATAATCCAAAAAATGGACGACAGATATGCAAAAAAGCAGAGCTATAACAAATGTAAGATGTAAATCAAACGACGTAGGTGAATAGTACTGGTAACAAATCCCATCCGAATCCGAGACCACGCAGGGTATCCAATGACCCGTCTTTGGAGAGCTCCTCCTCGTGTGCTGCTGTCGCTTCTTTACAAATGAGACCTCACCATCTCCTGCGCGCGAGGCGGAGCCGTCTTCTCACCTGCAGCGTGGACCCTGGTCGAAGCTGAGGGTTCTTGAACAACGTGTCCGTTGCCGTCGAAGACAGGGAGACTCGCAACGAACGCGTCCCATCGTTCGTCCGAGACGATCTTCGACGAAATCCACGGCTCCATTCCCATCCTGCCGACAAGCGAGCCGAGTTGCGGGAGGACGGCGTCAAGAGCTTTGGTCTCGAGCTCGGCCAGTGCGCGACGACCGAACCCTGCGTTCTCGCTGTACCATGCCAGGTCGAGCTTGACGACGCTCGCGACGTATAGGTCGATGAGGTCTTTCTGGACACCGGCGGCAACGGCAGCTTCGTACGCCATGCGATGGCCCATAGCCTCGATTATCGCTTGGCATTGAGGGAGGACGAGGCGGTTAACTTCGTTACTTCTATGGTGAGAGCAGCTCGAGAGGACGGCGCGGCTTTCTTCAAAGAGGCCAAGCTCGTGGGACGCGAGCAGGCTGTTCGGGTCCTTAGGACTCGGCACGCTATACTGCCCCTGTAGCATCTCCGTGGCCAATTCTAGAAAACGAGATCGTCAGTCTGTGGCGTACAGCGAAGACGTCAGAGAACAAGGGCATACTGATTGACAGCACCAAGACGTCGCCCTCCGCAATAGAAACACCTCGCGTTTCATTCTAACAGGTGCTGTCAGCTCTGGGAAATGCAAGAAAAGAGAAAAACCTTGGCTTACGTGCAGAGTCGTTAGCTGGTTGTGCGCGAACAAGCCCTGAACGCCGCAGCGATCGGATATGGCAATGCTTCCCGCGTTCGCGAGCTCGGTGATAGTGGTTTTGAAGATACCTGCAACCGCATGTCTAACTCGAGAGTCCACGGTTGTGTCGCTGAAGATCGCGGTGCACCACTGCTGGAAGGCTTCCATGACATATATCCGGGCCGTGAGAGTGAGAATGGGCAGTTGTTGAGTGCGGAAGTGCATGATGGGAATCCTGTTCGCCGGAGAACCGACGTGCCTGCGCAAGCTGTACATGGTACCGATTGTTGCAACAGCCTTCATGACCGGTAGGACCATGCTTCCAATGGCGAGAGTACCAGTGATCACTCGCCAGATGGCCTGATTCAGGGCTGCCTTGGAGTTCTTACTGGCCTCGGTGGAGCCAAGAATAGCTGTTGACGGAAGTCGTACGTTCTCGAAGGTCGTGATAGCGTGGTTCACAGGGTTCGGACCGCCACGCTCTGGTAACAATCTGTGTGACACGAGTGAGTTAAGTTCATGTGAAGCACGCAGAACGACATACTTGGACTTGATGCCCGTGCACATTTGCTTTCCGTCATTGAGATAGACGACAAAGGGTCGAACGCCACGATCCTCGCTGCCGACGATGAGGCGAGCCCATACCACAGCGACGGTAGGCCGTCCCGCTGGGATGGTCGGGGGCATAAACCTACATCCATTGGTAAGCATTGACATCAAAGAGATGGCCACCGGGAGAAGCGCTTACTTCGCAGCCTGCGACGACGGCGTATTGAGAATAAACTCCCCGGATGGTTGCATTGTCGCAGTCGTTTCCATATTGACAATGTCGAGACCATGACCAACCTCTGTCATGAGGAATTGTCCACTACGGCACGAAATCGACATGAGTTATCCGCCTCTCGACAACGCAATGAAGGAAACGTACTGTTTTCGAAATGCGAGCAAGTCTTCCACGAGCGGAACCAATTCCGGTCTGTGCACGGCATGTCGCGAGATTGTTCCCGCGGTAAGATTGACCTGAATCGTAGTCAGGGTCATGGCAGCACCGTCCAGTGCCATCAAGGGATCTTGATGCAGCTCCCAGAACTTGGGTGACAGGGTCAGGACGTCGTCCATCGTTAGTTCTGATGGACGCAAGATTCGTGAGATCAGACAGCGCATCTCCCGCGATGCTTTCGAGAACACGTACCGTAGGCTTGCACCGTCGCTCGTGCCCGTTCATAGGAGACTTTCGTCCTGTCCACCCGAGATAGACCATGGGTTGGCGAGCTGAAGAGCGGGGTCTTAGCGAGGTGCTGTGTTCGTGGCGGGTTGGTAGTCATGGTGCACGTCGAATAAGGTGAGAATGTACAGTGTATGAGGCGATATGTACACGGCGATGGGGAGGGGGACAAGTGATAGGTTATGAAGGAATACGCGGGAAACGAGAGTATTTGTAGTCCACGGAAAGCTCACGCTGATCATGACTGATGCGTAAGACATATGTCGGCTGCCGGAATAAAGCAGATGTCGGGGCGATGAAGGCTCCTCCGATCCTTCGAAAGCTATGTGCGCTTCCGCAGGGGTGATGAGATTTACGTTCATTGAGAGCACCCGTCCTATCAATAAGTCACGTCAGACCCGAGCATAGCGAACAGTATTGGGTAAGTCTGGGATCACCCAGGGGACGTGAATTCGGCCCAGATAACATTGGCGCTGGATCATGGCTGGTCTACAACTGCCATATTGCGGACTTTGTTTGAGTATGCCATTCCTACCCGTGATGTCCATCCGTGAGATCGACAAATTCGACATGTATTCTAGACTTACCAGTGGGACATCATAGCTGTGCCATCCAGATTGGATGTTTGGAGCGGTTAAGCAATCAAGCCGTGTGAAGACGAATGGTTCATAAGGAAGTTTGCAGAGATTGCCGTAACAGCGAATTCTGGCCTGATGAGAATCAAGGACAATGGCTTCGAGGGCTCTATTGCTTGGTTCTACTCTCAAAGATAGAGTCCCGCTCAGGGCACTTCTACGGTGTCAGTCTCGACGACGACGACATACCAGGATGATGCGATGTGACCTGCTTCTTTACTCCGGCGTCCTTTGTCCAGTTATCGTTAGGCTTCGGATGGCATTTTACGCCGTCATTGGCACAGAATTGCATTCGCGTGCATAAGGCGGAAAGTCTGTCCAAGGCGAGCTAGTTTCATGCATGGGAAGCGGGTGGAATGATGTTCGTTAACTGCCATAACATCTGCCAAAGTGACCACGTGGAAACTCGCACCTACGACTGATCGCACTTTGTGGCGAGAAAAACTATCTTCACATACATAGACGTTACGCGTGCTATGTGCAGCGGTTTAGAGCGAAGTACCGTTCCGGTAGGTGAAAATGCACAGCACGATTCAACGCAGATAACTACGAGTCGCCACATAGACAACACAAGAGATGCTGGAAATGGCGTTAGATCGTCTATGATGCATCTTGAGCGAACCATGCAACGTACCGATTTGGATTAGTCAACCTCCTTCCGAGCATGGTTCCACGCTATCGACGTCGATGACGATATAACATACCGTCAATTGGATAACGTTAGCCTTAGCGCGTCCGTTTACACGGCGTGACAACTTTTATCTTCACTGCAGGACATTTTATACCATAGGTCATACGCACAGTACGTCTTCGTGGTTTTAGTCGTCTGAGATGGCGAGGTTGAAATCAGGCTCGGTGGCTTCGGCCTACTTCCTGAGAATAGTTCTCACGGTCATGTGGTTGCCATAGGAAGCGAGCGCCCGGTCACTCAAGACGAACACCAGATCATCCTCTTATGCTCATATGTGCACAAGGTAACCATTTATGATTGCGAAACAAGCTGATTCTAAACTACGTTTCATTGAGATAGCAGACATCATGATGACCGGGATGCGTGCGAAACAGATATCATCTCGGCAGTACGGTTTCGACCTGAACGGTCTGACTTGTGAGAGCAAACACAGTTATGACCAACTGGCCCTCTCTCGCTGCACTAATAACACTGCTATTGCTGCGCTCATACGGCCCACGAACTTCGGGGCTTAGCCCGAAGCACCCCGGAAACGCTGCTGCTTGACAGCATACTCACCCTTGTCCAGCTGTGTAATGCGGGTACGGTCACGCCGTCGGAAGTGGGATAGGAACAGATCACCAGTCTACCCTCCTACGAGCACGATAATGCCGAGGATGTACGTGCGGCAGTCAAATACAAGACTAAATTCATCAGAAGTCGATGAGGTACATTGAGGTGAGTGTACAGACAGTAACTCGCAACGATCCAGGTCTGCGCCGTAATTGCTGATATCTGCATCTACTACTTCAAAAATCAGAATCTCGTCACCCACGCACCCGGTGGCTGGCCTCCCACGCGGCGAGTAACCTTCGATGGCCGAGCCCCCCATCCAAATTTATCCAGCTCGGTGACATGACGGCTATCGAACAGTGTAACAGAACTGTGAAGGGCAGATATACGGAATTCGAGAGGTGATTCGACACGTGAAGCAGTGTCAGCAGTATCGTGTGTGTCCACCACATAAGCTTCTGAATACCTCGAAGCCTTATAACGAGAAGACGAATTTGCAGTGAGAGTTTCCTTCTTCCGTGCTAACTTTACGAGATCACACCTCATCTCCCCCTCCTTCTTTTCTACCGCTGAGGCTCATGATTTCACCGTTTGCTAACATCTTCCACAGGGTGAAAGCGCATGTTGAACTGTCTATAGCAGCGGATATAGTGTTTCCACCGCTTGATGGCGTGATACAGTGATTAATGCATGATCTCGTTGCACGACTGCTCCCGTACTTTTGGTGAGAAAGGACGTTCTGATACAAATGTCAATTCGACCACATATTCTAGGACCTAGAAGCCTCGCGCAACGTTCTCGCGAACATCAAGTGATCCCATAACATCACCTTGACAGAAACCTCGTGCTCCTCTGCCCGACTCAGTCAACCGTGCCTTTATCAGACCGGTGCTCAGGGAATAACAAGGAAAATGCTTGTTCGTAAGTTACTGATTGAATACATTGAGATTCTAACGCCATGCTCGACTAGACTTCTCACGGCAACCAGAGCTTACACGTCGCAGATAGCAAGCAAACAAGCTTGGAGGACTATGCTCGACACCGCCTGTCATAGTGCACACTTCGCTTTCAACTGCTCTCCAATATCGTGCATTCTCGCTTCATTCTCAGCTCTCAGCTCTCCCGAGATCAATAATCTCGGCACACAAGCGAGCACCTCTATGCGCAAACCAGCCCCAACAACCCACAATGACTACGCCGCCCAGATGGGGTAGAAACATCGTCCGACGCCACACATCATGAATCGCGGATCCTGGGCTGCTGCATAGGCTTGCTCGGTCCCGTTAGGGCTGGGAGTTTGACCTAACCACTCGTTGCAGCCTGCAGGTGATCCTAGTACGCCCGTTAAGTATTACGCAGTAGGCAGCATGCGCTCATTTGGTATCCTCTGTGATTTCACCGCGCAAGGAACGTGGACCTCGCCGAGTTCAGGTCCCAAAATGAAAGTGAGTGCTTCTTTGTCCCGACGGTATAGACGGGATGATCGAGATCTACGATGCGAGAACAATAGACGTTCGGCGACCATTTATTGGATCATCCTCGTTCTGAGAACACAGCTGTCTGGTGCTACGGAGACGGGTCAGACAGCAAGAGCACTGGCATGCATGGTAGTGCTTCGACCGATCGTGACAGTTTGTGTCAATAACACGGTTCACGATTGGTGCTCCCAATATAGCCTGAGGTAAGAAAGCACTTCGGTCTCTCTCTCAAGGCGAACATGCAGATCTTACCGAGGCTCGGTTTCTCTACTTCTCCCCCGCAGTGTCCAATCGGATCTTCCGTTAAGACACCGGTCTTCGAATTCAGAGACCACGAGGAGTCTTCATACCTATGACAGTGGTTCTGACAGCAACTTTGAGTGCAAAGCGCCGATTCACGACTCGGAATCTGTGCGTACTTGACCGCGTGGATTTCGAAGTTATATTCACCCCAGGTGATAATACATTATATATCGCTAGACGATCCTTCGTAGCGTTCATCTTGTGAACTTCGGAAGCTACCAAACAACCTACGGACAAGAACAAACGTGAATGAGTGAAACCTAACATACCTCTTCGAAAGAGGCAACGTGAAATGTAGGCACGTACTGCGTCAATCCCGACGAGCTACTCGAAACGGAGGATGGTGCCCCTGCGCCGAACGCTCCGAACTTGTTGCCATTATCGATCGCGATGTCCATAGGCTGACGAGCAAGAACAGGAAGATTTGAGCGGACGGGTATTGCAAATAATGTGGCAGCGAAAACAGCCACGATTAAGACAGTCAAGTAGAGCAAGAACGACATCCTGGTGAGGTAGCTCATCTTGTGCTAAGTGAACGTTCTGGACGTATCATTAATGATATTGTCAATATGATAGCATACCGGGTCATGAGTTACCCACGTACCTTCAAAATCGTCAAAAGTGATCTGCGTAAATACTCTAAGAAAGTGGGAGACCGGCTCGGAGTCTCTCGCATCGCGGTACGAGTCTTTATATGCTTGACACAAGGGGCACCGTTACGTCCGTATTGATCATCCCGAATAGCCTGGCCGTCAAAGGAGGCAGATCATGACGTTCCGTCAGCGGCCTTTCACAACTGAAACACAAGTAAGTGGGCACGGACTCGAATCTCATAGCAGAAGTTGACGTCGTCAATCAGCGCAGCACTCCGTGGGTCTTATCGAAGGAGCATCGTTTAGACGTCGCTCACACAGCTAGTGCTTGTGTCGACTTGTAAACGGCAAAATAAGCGGATTCGACAACCATAAATAGTATCGACAGCATGTTCACTAGGGCATCGTGCAATGTTATATTGACCACAAAGATAATGATACACCACAGTCATCGTTGCCTGTAGGGAAGACCAGTCCGCGACGATGTCTACCTTCGCGAGGTTCTGAAGCCGCCGAACACTCTACAAGTTGATGGCGTCCTAGTCAGCAACATTTAACAGCACGAACGAAACAATCCTATGTACGTACTGGGTCAAGCTCGACGGTGTGCTGGCTTTGTTGATTGGTGCTCCTGCGCCGAACGAGCCTTGCTTATTTCCATTCGAGATGTTTATGTCGGGAACTTGACGCGCTAGAACGGGGGCCGCAGTTGCGGAGGTAACGAGGATAAGGAGTGCGAGGAGGAAAGCGGATGGCAGGCGGAGAAAGTGGTTCATGGCGGGGTACGTCGAAATGTGTCGTCTGACGTGGGTGAAGGATCTACAAAGCGAGTTCGTGGTGAACATTAGTATCGCAGGTGTCATGTCGAATCACTTCACGCACCTAAACACAATACGTATGTCTGCCGATGGGACGAGGGAGGCCTGCTCACAGTCCTTCTTAGCAGCGTCGTAGCGAGGCTTTATGCGCATACCCCACGAACGCCATTACGTCTTCCGTTGCTTGTCTAGAGCTGCACGTCAATCAAAGTAGGTTGATCGTGAACAGCCTCCAGGACTGAAACAAGAGAAGTATGGGGTCTCATAGTAAACGTTGATGATGCTGATCAGCGCAGCACGTTACGAACCTTGCTCAGCGTAAGTATATTGAACGTCGATCGCCCGTCAAAGCATCTTATCATTCAAGAGACGGACTTAAGGCGTCGACATCACTGGTTTCTGGTGACACCCGAGCACGAGCGTAATTGGGGCGTGATGGTCTTGACGGACACATCGAACTTGCGGCATTTGTGTTCAACAGCGGGAGCTTGAATGGAGAAAGCCTTCGTAACACTAACATCACTCGTTTAGTATTCACAACCTAGAGATACAACGACACACCACAACCAAACGCCTAGATCTTATACACCAACTTCTCCGCGCTGTTCTTCCCCGCCTTCATATACTCCAAGCCCTCCGCAATACCCTCCAACCCACCCGGCATGAGCTTGACAGGGTTCGGCTTGACCAATCCCTCCTTGACAAGCGGGACCCACGGACCCGCGAGCCAGTCGGCTACCTGCTTGCGATTTTCAGGTGAGGCGGGGATGTGGTGGCCTGCGATTGTGAAGGCTACACCGTTAGCCGTGTACAGAAGAGACACTAGAGTCAAGTCGAGGATGTCAGTTGTCAGTTAGTTTGTGGGAAGGGAAGGGTAGAGGAGAGAGGGGAGGGAGGGGGAGGGAGAGGCGTACCGGAGATGGTCACGTCCTCGCGGATTTTGCGTATGTCCTCTGATTGGAGGAAGGTGAGGACGTGCAGCTTTCCTGGTCCGGGCGCGAATGTTTTGAGAGTGAGCGTTTCGCTCGAGGGGGTTGAGATGCAGTCGAGAGCGAGGTGGATCGAGTCGTTCGTGACAGTCTTGATCTTGCTGATGACTTCCGGGTCACGGTACTGATGAATACAACACACACTGAGAATAAAGTGGTGACTGGAGGTAGCTGGATGGATACGTACGTCGAATAGGGCGTCTGCACCCAGGCTGGTGAGGAGGTCGAAGTTGCGAGGGGAGGCGGTGGTGACGACCTTGAAGCCAGATAGCTTAGCCAATTGAATGGCGAACAGTCCAACGGAAGCTAAAGAAGTGAATATATGCGTGAGCGTGCATACATAACTCGACGATTGTGCACGTACAGCTGCCTCCGTAGATAAGAATCCACTGTTCTTGCTCGATCTTGGCTGGGAGAGTAGGGATTGCGAGCGCGCTGGGGTGGTAAAACGACTGAAGCACCGTGAGTGGCCTGCGTGAGAGCTCGTAAGTGACCTCCGAGTCTATACACGGGAATAGCGCGACATCACTCACCCTACGTTCATAGTAGCTGCCTCCTCCGCCGTGACGTTGTCAGGCACCTTCCACGCGAGATCTTCAAATACCGTCGCATACTCCGCGAAAGCTCCCTTGTCTGTGTAGGCCGACCCGTGGGTAAGGCCAGCAACGAGATCGCCAACCGAGAACTTTGTGACGCCTTTTCCGACCTGAACGACGTTGCCTGTGAACTCGCAGCCACAGATCGTCCCCGGGACAGTCAAGTATTCGATATCTGTTATAGATTAAGGATGAGTGGAGAGCCAAGTGGTGTCGTTGCGAGAGGTACGTACGTTTCCAGTCGGTGGGGTTTAGAGCAACGGCCGTGACGCGAACGAGTATTTGGTCGTCTTCGACGGCGGGGACAGGCACCTCTTCGACCTTGATCGTCTTGCTCGCCTGAAGAACTTGCGCCTTCATCGTCTTGGGGATGGTCTGCGACATTGCGTGAGCTGGTGTAATAGAGTTGAGGGAGGAATGTGTGGCACGTACCATTGTCCGCTGGGTTTATATAGTTGGTCGAGATCACGGATGTACTCTCGTTTCAGCGTTCCCTCAGCGGGTATCGATCGACTGTGCTCCATGTCCTCTAGCAGGCTCGTCGTCTGCTGACAGCCGGACGACGCGCGTCGACCCATGGGGTATACCGATGGTTGGCTGATGCATCGACGAACCTTGAGAATGACCTCGGACCAGCAAATCGGAATAACGTCAGTGCACCCAGTGATATCATGATCACAAAGACCGTGAACGTCGCGATCGCTGATGATAGCGTTTGAACGCCAGCTTAGGGACCTGAGACTGCATGGATACTCGATCAGAGACTCAGTACTCAGAGTTGGCGAGACGGGATATCGAGGAGAGTCTGCGACGTACTCCCTATTCCCCGGTCAGCCGGGATTGCTGGGAATTTATAAGCCAGCGTGTCCGACTGTTGAAATGGACCACGATGCGCGCATGCAATCATAGCATCGAGACAACTTCAAGCAGGTGTAATAATTATAGGAAGCGGTGGTGACGGTAGTGAGGAAGGTTGGCCCCGGGTCCTCGCGGTACGGACATGTTCCCACGCTTCCCCAGATTCAACGGTACTTATCCTCTCACCACGACCACGATGCTACTTTTCGTCGACTTCGTCCGATATCGACCTCCATCTCGCTCAACATAACTACTACCAAGGATTCTATCTAGCAAGACAGTTCGAGCACCGGATCGCGCCCCAGCCACCACCACAGCTAAAGCCACTTCGACGTCGATCGACCTACCGATTCGGATTCAGCCTCTGTTTATTATCTTTCTAAAGTCGTCCAATGCAATTTGTTGAAGAACTTGAGCGTGCAGGGTGTGATTTAGACAAGATGATTTCAAGGTACGACCGAGCAGCTATGTATTGAACTCATAGCTCCTTGTAAGTTGATTCTACTCCGTCCGCTCACCTTTATTTTGCTCATTATTGCTCGGCCACTGCGCATTCTTCTAAACATAGTCTTCTCTGCCGTTATGAAACGCGTCAGATTGCTAAACTTGCGGACCTGACAACGACCACGACCACATTCCTCCTCCTCGTTGCCCCCCAGACCATGCTCTCCTCGTCCATCGAAGGAAAGCAGCAGCAACACGACATGCTATCGCCAGCACTCGTAACTGCGTCTCAATATCGACGACTATCCGCACCCACGCCCACATCCTCCCCCGACGTCGTCTCGCCCTAACAACCCCAGAACTAGTCCGTACACCATCTCCCTCCCCTTCCTCTTTCAAAGCCATTCGTCAACTCGCCGTCGTAGGCTTCTTCGCCTTCGCCCTCGGCTCCTTCTTTCATCCGACCCTCGCCGCATACGTGCCGCCGCATCGTACCTCCCCATCAGACTCCTCCCACTCACACGCCCTCACCTACCTCGAAGGCCTCGGATCTCAACCTCAGCAAGTCACCGTCCTACATGAACTGCGCACGAGCGACCGCGCGTCTGGTACGAGACGAGGTCGTATACCGCCGTGACGAAGGAAGAATTCGTCGTCACAGATCTGTGAAGTTGGCATTGTCCCCACTTCTTAAGGCGAGGAGTGACGAGAAGGCGAGCCAGGTGATTCGAACTTTGGGTGCGACGTCGTACGAGTATGAGGGAACCGTGCACGGGGAATGTTGGCGACACTGTTGGATGAGTCGCTAGAGAGGACGGTACGTGTATGATTGCTCTGTGCTATGACGTATGTGTACTCATGATTTGTGGTGATAGGCCTCGCTTAACTTTCCTGAGAAGGTCGGCGTAACCGGTACACTGAACTTGAGCTATCGTGCACCAACTCGGGCCGCTTTCAAGGTGCCAGTCGAATCTATCGAGGTGTACAATGCCGATAGCGAGGACGACAAGTCACCCTCGGGAGTACAAATCCCCGTCCAAGCAGTTCACTTCCCTCCCTCCCAATAACGTTTGTGGACAGGCCTTCGTGGCCACACCCCTGTTGTCCTTGTTCTTCTTCACCAGTGCTTCATTGTGGATACTTGTGATTGGGACGCTTGGATAGCACCGTTGATGATGTTAGAGAGTGGGATCGCTGGTGAGACTCCAAAATGCCGTTCCTTTCTTGCATTAGAGTTAGAGTTTCTGGACGTCCGGTCTTCGATGATGATGATAAAAGCAGTGTTTTATCGTTTTATAGCCAGTGGAGGTCCAGTCAAGCCCGATGTATGAAGCTGGAACGAATTTCCAAGGTTGTAGCTGTTCACTGCCAATGCTTATCGTTTCTAGTGTCTACTGACGTGCATCGAAGTAGCTTCCTAGGTCTACAAGCGAAGATGATCCTCCAAGAACCCCAACACCACTTCTGTTTGAATATAGGCGCAAACATCACTTCGAACCGTGCAGAGTTTTCTTTTGCCATTCTCGCTATGCGTGTTGACCTCGGTTTTCACACTGAACAAGGAGTGTTGCCAGATCGTATCTGGCAGACCATGCCAAGGGGCTGCTCGTTATGGTGGTACCCACGACAGCCCTGGGTTGGATTGTAGTAGTAAGTATGCCCTCTGCTCATCCAGACACCCATCTGATCTGACTCATGCTGATAGCTATAGTCTATTGCGTATTTTTGCCGTTCAATTATACTCGGCGCTCGTGGTCGCTGCCCGCCTCACACCCACCGACCCAATCATCTGTGCTGCTATATTCGGTCGGTCTGCACTGCTGCCCTGTTCTCGTACCTAGCCGCTACCACTGTACTCACCGTGCGAGATAGACTACAAATACGCCTTATAAAACGTCCCACAAATCTTCGAGCAGAATCTGCCTCAAACGACGGCATTGCGTATTCCTTCTTGAGCATATATATTTATCTCGCCGCCGAAAGCTCGAGCCGTGTAGCTATCGCCAAATGGTTTCTCGTTGGCTGGCCTTGTAAGTACACTGGCACAAGCTCGTCTCCTGTACCACATGCATGACAGAGACTCTACGATGAGGTGCTACTGCGGAGTCTGACGGGTTCCATCATGGCGGAAACTTCCTCATCTCGTGGCCTCTACATAACGTTATCTTATACGACCTCCCAGGCATCGGGCTCTCCAAGCTCATGAGGTTCTCAATAGGCGCTCCAAGTTCGCTCGGCATGGATGATCTAGTACTGGTTGCCTTCGCTGCAGGTTCGACTGTCACGCTTCATCACTTCAGCAGATACTGACCACATCGTGTGTACATTCAGATGCCGCTGTCTCTTGGACGGATACTTCAACGAGCAGATTGACAATCAAACCTCCTTGTCCGCGCTCGACTTCGTGTTCAGCTGCGGATGCTTCGTATACATCGGCACCTGGATGTCCTTTGCTCGCCTGAACCGGTGATCACCCTCTGGCGGCTCGCCGTATTGCTCCTGGCTATACCTCTCGTACGCCGTATTCTTTCCTCCTTTTTCTATATCACTGGGCTCCAAGAATCGATGGATATCTCGGTTCTTAACGAAATACCTTTAGTTCCTACTACTTTAAGAGTAAGTGCTGACACGCACTGAGGAAAGGTAGCAGCTAGCGGTCCATGATAAAAGGCAAGAGTTTCGTACCCGTCTCAATATGTTGATGGATCTATAAATACTCCTTTTGAATTCAGGTCGCGTCTTTGCCAGGTCGTCGTAGCATCAGGTCGCGTCTTTGCCAGGTGGTCGTGGCATCTCAATATACGCTCAAACTGCACTTACATAGACCGCAGTGTTTGTCCTCGATACGAGTGATACGGAGTCTCTGGTTACGGCGCGGGATATCCTTTGGTGCGCCTTATGTCAACGAGTACCCCGCATTTACTGCACTACATCAGACTTCAAGGCTACGGTCTACCTGCCATCGGCGTTAAACCCTCTACACGTGCAGATGACTGTGTTGTCTCTTTTCACCAATTATGTATCCATAGCCTCTCCGGGAGGCTCGTCAGGCACCGTCTCTCCCATGCAATAGATCGGGTACGCCCCGTGTCTATCTTATCTCCTCCTGCCGTATTCGAGGCGTGTGCGGACTCAGTACTCAGTACTCAGACCTGATAGGTCATTGGTTGCTTGACAGGGTAGGTTGCTAAAGACGGCCCAGACTGCTTTTTACTGACCCGGCTTCTGCTCTAGAACATGTCGATACAAGCTATGAAGGCGTGCATTGACACTGCTCATGTAGACAACGAAGCCGCGATCTCGTACAGCGCCCATGCTGTTCCTGGTGAGGTACGTACATTGACAGTCTTTGTAGAACAAAAATAACATAGTATGAATACTGGGAAGGTGTCGTCCTGTCACTTGGGCCGCATGAATCTGAGAAACCACTGGGCCACAAAAGATATTCTGCCAGTGAGAAGCACGGCAACACGATTGGCCCTGAGTTGTCGACCAATGTTTTGCCCCACGGACGAGATTCACCCACTCTCAACTCCACGAACGCCCAGCCTGAGCTGGTTCGGGGCCTTCCTACTAACGTTTATCTGACAGGTAACATCACGGGCCTGTCTATCACAAGGCAAATTAGCCCCGCGATTATGTGGGGATATACGGCCTGGAGGTGCCGAACGTCCAGGCTCTCCTGCCTTCTATTGCTCCGGTTGCTTTTGCAAACTCACGAGCTTGCGTACGCGTTCTACAGAAGAGTATTCACCACAACAATCACTTACGGCCATGTCAAAGTGAAATGGGCGGTCAAACATGTTCATTGATACGTGTCGCTGCTGTTATCCGCTCCAGACAGCCCCAGACTCGAATTCGGTCTCCATTTCCTGGCAGCAGGTGTGCTCTCCATCGAGCAATTCAGTGTCTGAAAATACGTTACCTAATCTACATTGAGTATATGATAGATCTGAACGTTCAACGGCCTGTTTGAGCTGCCGCTTTACAAGAGCGATCGATTTCCAGCTGGCCGAGGCGTCAGGGTCTATGAGCTGATGTTCCTGAGTCGTCCAACGGAGCGCGTTTGGGACGTATAAGTAGGCCTCAGGTATGTTGAGCTCTATTATCCCAGTTCTTTCAACTTCATTGACTTTTGTACATTTGCCTGGTACTTCATCTCCAGCCGCGGATAGTCACACATACACTCCCGTCTCCCACCTTACCGTCCATCGACGTTCGAATGCTCACCGTGTTTTCGACTATAGTTCTTCGGCGCCACATCCCGTCGAATGCTCTGCAGCTCTATTCTCGTATTATACGAGAGAGTGCGGCTGGCGAGACGTGGCGGCCGCAAGGATTTGGTCGATGATGTGGCGATGCGGTTCGAATTGAGATGGGCTTCCTTTCGGTATAGCTTCTATAGCGTTTACCATAGTCACAATCACGTTCATATATTTCTCGACGCAAACGAAATGGGTTAATCTATGGTACGTACTCTACCAGTCAGATCCTCGAAGACTAGTCTGACTAGAGTTGGCTAGTATCTCAAAGATTGCCACGGCGCCGGCCAAGAGGTAACTCTCAAAGTAATGCGCATTGTCGCAGGCACAAGGACGTCTATTCTTTACTAGGACGTTGACCTATCGCGCGAATATCTCGAAGCTCGATGTCCAGTTTGTGCCTTCTACGGTCAGTGGATCCTCGTAGTAGGTGAGCCTTGGTTGCTCGTATGTCGAATCTTTGGCTCGCTAACTGTCTCTTACAGTGGTCATGCTTGGATCTTTTGAGCGTTATTTACTCCCGTAATCGCAACGTGTCATCATCAGCCAATTATCGTATACGATTGGCAGCTGGTGTATCCTTCTAATAACCCCCTTCACGTTACCCAAACCGGACAGCAGAAACTCAGTTGAACCCATCTCGAGTGAGTTCAGATGTACCGTCTGTCGTGGACGGCGGCTCACAAGCATGTTTTCCGGGACTATCGTGGACCTCACCATGGAGAGCTCTTGACGAGTTACCGTAGCTGTAGGATTCGTTGCCTACGTGAGTCCCCCTAATTGCACACTGCAAATCGTTGCGGCCATCCGGACGATTGGACCCCTCCCACTCCCCTCAAGACACGACTTGATTGCGCCCATGACTTCAACGACTTGGAGCAGCTCGTGAATGTACGCGCACCTGTCAATTCCGTTCATTCCCCTCGATAACGTCAATGGGCCGGTCTTCATGGCCGTCTCCGTGCTGCCTTAGAGTCGTTGAATCTCGAGTGGCTGAAATGCGTGCATACTATGAGTCTCGGTGCAGAGTAGAGGTGTCTTGTACCCTACTATAGAGAAAGTGTACATGTGTGCTCCTTTTCGTCCTCTAAAATATATTTTCGGTCGTTCCTCGATCGAGGCAACCTCGTCTATGCTGGGCGTGCAAGCAAATACAGATCGTTGGGGTCGAGTTGCACAGCGCACATCCATCCATTTGCAGGTCTCTCGAGCCCATATGAGTACCGTCTATGCTCACGCTGATGTGCTACTGAGAGCAGGCAGCCGAAGTTCACTTGTACTACGCGCATCGACTACGCGTATTCGAGAACCATGACTTCAATGAAATAGAGTACGGTATTATGAAGCAATAGAAAGAGACACTACAAATCTGAAAACCCTGAAGTACCCTGAAATAAGTCCGTAGTCCACACAAGAAGTTACTAATCAAGCTCGATCGTCTGCACACGACTACTTCGATCCTTGCAGCTTCTTGTCGGATGGCGGTACCGCCTTACTGGGGCCAGAAGCACTAGAAGAGGTAGGCTCCGGATGACGACGACCGCGCCGCCAGTTCTTCCCGATAATGATATGTCCCCCGAACTCCTTCGTCGTCCTCGTCCCGTCGCCCTCGTCCCGAGTTTCCACTGAATCCCATCGGCGCTCCCACAGGTTGCGCGACTGCGGCTGGGAACTTGAAGACGAAGCTGCCGCGCCATTCATACCCACGTTCGGGTCGGAAGGACAGGAGGCGTTCATGGGCACTGGGTACTCGACAGTGGGCTTGTCATTCTCGTCTGTAGTTTTATCATGAGTTGATTGCACGTTTTTGCTGTCGAGATACGGTGAACGCCACTGACCTTTAACATACGGTGGCGGTGGGGCGTCTTCCGAGTCCATCTCTGTCTCGTCACCGTCGTCGCCTCCATCCTTCTGCGAGGTCGATGCTGAGGCGGTGGAAGGGACTGGTCCTATCGATAGTGATGGATGCAACATTTGCTCAAACTCTGCCATCTGCCTCGCCTGATGAGCGTGAATCTCCGCCATGAGCGGATGGGTATTCCACAGGCTTTGCGGGTCGTCAAGCAGCGACGTGGAAGACATGGGCGGGGCGTTGTGGAAATCGCCCATTCCGAAGGAGAAGTGGTCGGTAGAGGGTGATTTCCCGATATTGATGATGGTCCTCTTGGTCGTCTTGATCTTGAGTGAGAAGGGCATTACGATCGCGAGGAGTACTTCGGGGTGTGAGAGGGTTCGACGAGTGGTTGGGAAAGGGTGGCTGAGAGTATGATAGCGGCTAGCGGAACACGAATCTCTTATATATAGCACCATATCTCTGCCCTTATCCTCCAGCGAATGTGGCGAGTGTGGTCATAGCACCGGCCAGGGCCAACAGTCGTTACACGAGGTATTGTATCCGACCAGAGGATTCCTAGCTTATTGTGCAGATAAACCGACAGTAGACAAGCCAACACAAACGAACAAGGTTGAGCTGTGCATAATCATGCGTTACCTAGTGCTGTGTCTCGAAATCGTCGAGGTAACGCCGACAAATGCGTTGTCTTTGGTGCTGTGTCTCGTAGTCGAGTATGTAGCCGTTGTGTCTGCGTGGCGAGAGCCTGAGTCGGTCTGTCGGGTGAAAGAACAAGGCTAGGCAATGAATTATCAACGTAGTCTGGATTCATTATGAGCGAACGTACGAGATACGTACACATTCCGCATGTATTCTTCTCGAGAGGCCAGAGCGCCGGTATATCTTGGCCAGCTATCGTAGTGAAGATCATGTGCGGCTTTGCACAGAGTGACGTCCATCCTGGACGTTGTAGGCCCTTATGGCAGAGCGATGCAGAGCAATCGATACCTGTACACAAGGCCGGGCGGCGTCCAATAAAGGTAGCTCGAATAGTACTACGAGTAGTGGCGTTGTCACACGGTAGTCCGGATATACACATACCAGCATACGAAGAAGGTAGTTGAGAGGATAGACCTGTGATGAGTACAAGGAAGAGCGCGAGTGAGGTCAGAATGTCGAGTGGCGACTATCGAGGTACTCAGACGAGACAAACTTAGACCAGATAAAGCAGGCGAGTAAATCGTACTAGCAATACAGAATACCAGAGTGGTGTTCGCAGGAGAGCCTGAGTAACGCTGCTTTGATGTAGAGGGTCCAAAGCCAGGACGCTGAGGTACGAGTCAAGTCGCGAGGAACTGTAGCACCAGGACCCCAGACCACTCCCCCGCGCGCTTGGTACATAGCCAAGGGTTCCGTGGCCGGATGCGTGAACACAGACGTGGCAAGAGAATATTAAATCCGAGTAGTTGTATAACATAACGGAATTAGGATTGTCACACATGAGTGGTTTGTTCTACACCCGCTGATTCATGCTGCTGTCTAAGCGCGCGGGAGTGGTCTGGGGTCCTAGTATCACTCCTGGGCCGCGGCGGCCGCGCAGGTTGACATCGAACGTACTCGTTGAGTATTATATATCGCCCGGTTTGTGAAACTACTTTCATTTATTCTAGAAGCTGATGCTGACACTCTGTTGCATTTTACAAGCCAGCTATCATGAGCACCGCAGATCCCAGGAGCCATGACTCGGACAGCCTCTCCACGAGAGAGCCTACTCGGACAGCTCCTACGCTGGAGGAGCGTTCGCGTCATAACGAGTCTCAGCCCTTTCCAAAGCTCTTGCCTGAGCTGCTCGTACAAATCATAGTGCATCTACGCATCATCGATCCCTTCCTTCTGCCAGCACAGAGCGTGGTCGACGAGCTGCATGCAAGTCATTCCTCGACGATCGGTTGGGTCCGCATCACACACGTCTGTCGCCGACTCAGACATGTCGCTCTCGCATCTGGCGAGCTATGGAGCGACATTTTATGTTTCCCTGGTTGCACACGGTGGTTACCGGACTGGCTTCATCGGTTAGGCGGTGCGCCCGTCAATTTCTTGTACGAGGGATACAAGCAGGTTCAAGAGCACACCAACGAAGAGTCAGTCGTATATGAGCTCATCGAGAAGATGCCACAGCACCTCTTGAGACCTCGCTGTATCAGGGTCTCCAGCACACCGTCAACACAGAAACTGCTCCCATTGTTATTTAAGCGTCCCGCACCATTTCTCGAAGAATTCTCAATGAGCTGGCATGACGATGAATACCACTTTTGCCTTATACCGTCGCCCTGGTTCTCCTCTGAACCGGTACCGCAGCTCCGCCGACTGGCTCTGACCGGATTCCACTTTCCATGGTCAGCTCTCAATTTCCCACATTTGACACACCTCGAAATTGCACACCCGAAGTCTCGCGTATTTCGTTCGACCTCTGAGGTTATCCAGCGCAACAAGTTACTGTGGGATGTACCGGACAATGAGAAGGCCGGGCTGATCGAGGCAATTCTTGGCCCATCGGTAAAGGACCTGCGGGACTGTCTGTGTCGATCGCCGCTGCTTGAGAGCCTAGTGTTGCGATGCACATCGCCAGGGCCCTTATCCGCAGCATCCGACTGGGAAGATATTGGTCCAGCTGTTCCACTGCTACGTCTTCGCGCATTAAACCTCAAGGAGGGTGGCTGTGGTCGATCCGATGCGTTCCTCAACATGATCCATGCGCCTCAGCTCGAGAAGCTGGTGATCACCGTTGTGGAACCTCGTCTCCATCTCGAAGCCGTACGTTACTGTGCTCTCATTCGCTCCATTGCCTCCTATGTCCGACGACTGGGCCGACCAATTCAGGGACTTCAGATAAGTATTAAAGATTACGAGTGGCAAGTTTGCGCAACACAGTTGAGCACGGGCCAAGACGACGGCCAGAAGCCACAAGAGCTTCTACATATGACTATGCGCTCGACTAGGTTTGGCGGTGCAAATGCCAGTCAGCAAATGTCCCTCATTGGCCTCCTCGAGGAGCTTCCTCTCGATAACCTCGACACCTTCGATATTGCATGTTCCGCCAATACCAACTTGTTGACAGTCATGTTTACCCCACAGCGGTACGCGAATAACGTCTATGCAGATCCCGGCCTGTGGCAGTATCTATTCCGGAGGTGCTCCTCCGCACGCACTGTCCGCGCCGAATCTACGGCTATTATCCCCCTCATTCTGCTTCTCGCCAGCGACGATGCCTCAGGTATGCCACTAATAGCACCGGATTTGACCCATGGGCCACGCATCCCCGCTTTTCCTCGGCTCAACAATTTGTCCCTGGTGTTTTCGTCCTCAAGTCAACAGACAAACACGTCGATGTGGATAATGCCGGCCGTTATTGCTGCTCTCACCCAAGAACTTGAACTACGGGGCGATCATAACACAGAACAGCCACGTGTAACAGACCCCATGACGACTGTCCGCCAGTACGTCAAAGTATTGCGTAGATGCTTCATGTCGAGGGAAGAACATACTGCGCCACTGGAGCATCTCAAGCTAGAAGTCCCGCATACGGTGAAGGATGAAGGACTTGACGAGCTCAAGGACCGGCTCCGGGCAGTCGTCTCGGACGTGGATATCGTGAGGGCCGACAAACCAGCACCTATCTCTATGGAACGCAGTCTCGGATTCAATCCCTAGTTCCCAATCATCTACCACTGGCAGGCTCAGTCGCTGTTGCTATACCGTGCTACTGGTGACTGGATACTACGACTTAGCAATCGCGCCATTCGATGACCCCGTACACGTCCCAGTCAGTTGAATAGATATATTTACAGATATTGGTAACGCTTCAAGTTGACACTGTCGTTTCCGTCGCGCCCAAGGCCCAAATGTGTATATGTTGTTGCTGACATTCCCGCCACGTTCCAAGCTGACGGCGCTCGTTCATTTGATTTTAACGCACGTTGAACTTGAGGCCTTGAGGCGTCCGCGTGAGGTCTTGAAGTTGCACCACGACGACGACCACTCGTCTATTGAATCAAAGTAAGTCTAAACCCTCAAATTTAGCTCAGTGAATGAATCGTTCTACAATATGCTATAGAATACTACACACCGTCTATGGCAGATAGTACCGACAGCTCCAGAGGCACACCTGCCCTTGAGTCACCAGAGGATACAGTGTCACTACGCGACAAGATCATACACGACGCACTGTCAAAGCACAACGCCTCCCAGCGTATCTTTTCGCTGTCAACGGAAGTCCTATGTATTATCCTGGCGCATCTGCGAGATATGGACCCGGCCATCTTGCATACATGGCTCTTTCCGATACGCCGCCGTCTAGGTTGGGTGGCAGTAACACATGTTTCTTCTCGTTTCCGAAGTGTTGCGCTCGAAGATGCACACCTTTGGAGTGATATCCGCTATACTGGTGCGCTCAAGCCATGGTCGTTAGAGTTTCTCAAACGATCTCGCAACGTGCCCATCACTCTTGAGATATCTGACGATCCTGACGCTATGGAACTTGAATCTTCAATGGACGAGGACTTTCTGAGCCTGTTTCGCTCTTCAGAATCTGTCTCTCGTATCCGGATGCTCCGGACAGATACGTCGATGTCGTCCGTGTCTTTCCTCCGCGTATTCTTTACCCATACCACGACCCAGTTGCAAGACTTTACCATCCATCGTTCCCTTCTTGGCGGGCACCCGTTCGAGCAGAACCTCGTTACGATTCCCCCGCTCGACTACCGCTGGAGGGCACCCTCATTGCAGTATCTATGTCTCAATGGGGGTCATCTCTCCTGGTCCATCCTTACCTCCCTTGATCTATCACACCTCTGTGTCGCAATGCCAGAAGAAGACGACGACACACCAAGATCCATACCCCTCTGGCAAAATACGCAGGCAGGTCTACCCACAGACACGTCCGCGAAGGCTTTATTCGACGCCTTGTGCACGCTACCACGTCTTCAGATACTGGAGCTTTCCTACGTGATTCCAAAGCCTCTCAATGTCACTACCAACTCCTCTATCTCGCTACCTAATCTTGCAAGGCTGTATCTTGAGGATATACATCTGCCATGCCTGTGGCTGCTCGATTCGATAAACGCACCACAGCTCTCGAGTCTCGACATCACTCTGAAATACTTGCCAGAGACCTTGGACTCACCAGTGGCTGCGTCTTGGTACGGAACTCTGGCTCGATTCATGGATCTTGTAGTTCAGAATACAGCATCGGCCATCAGGACTATTCAGCTCATGATGTCAGATGACCGCTTAGATATCGACATATGGAAGCACCCCGTTGAACCAAATGACATCTGGTTGGACGCAGGCTGTGATGCTTTCTGCACCAGAAAATCGCCCCTCATCCGTATCCTGATTGTTTTTGATCACATGGGGCCCGCTGCACGATGCGCTTCCGTTGCTCGAAGACTAGTCAGTGGACTGCCCCTCGGAGAGCTTGACGTCCTCAAGGTCTGTATCGACACACCGGCATATGGTGTCATTCTTGACGACTCCATGGACTACGATCGATGGCGCCAACTATACGAACTCTTCTGGCACGCGAAGAGTGTCATAGCTCGCGGCACTGCGATTGTCACCCTCCTACCTCTCCTCGCCAGTTGTGATAGTCCGACATGGAAACTTCGAGGTTATAGTCAACCACGCGCCCCACTATTTCCCGGTTTGAAGCAGTTGACCACGGAGATTGGTACAAGAGATATCACGGAACTTCTTGACGATTGTCTGGAAGACACAAGTTGCTCCGGAGACGACCCGCATCGTATTATTGAAGAGGACAACGATGAATCGGACAGTGAGTATTACGCTCGACTTAATGAGGCTCCTCCGCGCAAGGGCAGCATTGACCGCCACCTCGCTTTCGCGCATTCATGTCTTGCTTCACGAGCGGGACGTGCTACAATATTGGAGTATTTGTACCTTGCACTCCCTGACGAAGAACCTGAACACGGTAAATTGTGGGAGTCAGACGTGGACGCACTGTTCGGTGACGTAGTGAGGAAACTGGAGATTGGCATTTTTAATTACTTTGAGACAGTTTGAGTGTACTATTTACCGATTTCAGTCTGTACAAACGTTCGCGTAAAACGACTTGGCGCAGCTTTACATACCCTGCAAGACATCGTCACGGTCTTGTACTGACTTCGAGTACAGTGCACTGACGCCTGACGACCATGGCCAATTAGTGAGCGGCTATGTACGTATACTTGGAAGTGTGCGTCGCGATTGACCTCCACCATCGTAGTACTAGTACTCAAGCTCCTGGAA
Organism: Irpex lacteus; assembly: GCA_001986395.2. NCBI lineage: Eukaryota > Fungi > Basidiomycota > Agaricomycetes > Polyporales > Irpicaceae > Irpex > Irpex lacteus. The sequence goes on along the minus strand of MQVO02000046.1, from coordinate 129,292 downwards.
ACTGCTCGCCGACTTCTCTGCATCTCTCAACCAATGTCTTGTTCGTCAGCAATCAAACAGCGCTTACACCCGCTCGGTCCTTCAAGTTGCGCATGACTCAGATGGCTGCTCTCTTTGTTTCATTATCCTCTGGATTGCGTGGAAACAAAGCTCTTTCATCCGTGCTCAATCAAGCCTTCGTCTTGGCTGCTATGAGCATAAGTACTCGGTTATCCTCACATTGAACTCACATCCTCTTGGACTCGGTGGACATTCAGATTATCGCCTCACGCAGTATCACATAGAACGTTGGTCACAGGTGAACACTCAGTTAGCTAAGCTTTGACCTTTTAAGATACGTATATTAACTGAAAGGCTAGCGTATAGGGCTCATCCAATACTACGCACGTGAAGGCCACATCCTCACTACAATGTCGCAATCGCAAGCAAACCCGCATCCCAAGGGCTTACTCTCGCTCTCGCCAGAGACCCTCGGCGTAGTGCTCACACTCTTACGCTCCGTCGATCCTCCCTTTGTTCCTGCAAAGGTCTCCTCCACCCGACCAGGCTTTCCAACTCTCGGCTGGCTGAACGTCACGCACGTCTGCCGTTACCTGCGTTCCGTGGCACTTGAGTATCCGGCCCTCTGGACAACCGTGCTTTGTACACGTAACTGTAGGCTTTGGCTACCAGACTGGCTCGAACGTTCGAAGGATCTCCCGCTCACCGTCGTAACGTCACCAACCATCCTTCCTACGTTCGTAAATACCTACGCCAACGCGATCGCTCGCGCTTTCGAAGACCCTCACCACTTCAGTCGGATACAACGTTTGAGAATCCCGAATGCAGACGTTGCCACGCCTTTCCTCGAACGTTTCCTCGTGCGCCCTGCTCCGCAACTCGAGACCATCTCAATCTCCCGTCTCAGCGATCGGAGGAGGCATCTCCTTCCACCAGGTTTATTTGCGGGGTACGCACCACGCCTGCGTGAGGTCAACCTGGACGGATTTTTCGTTGCCTGGTGGACGTTCAAGTTCCCAACGGTGACACATCTCAGTATTACCTTACCCTCAGAAAGGTGTGGAGCGGAGTTTGCTCCCGCTTGGAATTTCGCGCGCGACAATCGCTTGGCCGGCCAGCAAGTCGTGTTTTATCGCTCTATCAACGCATTGACAGACGCCTTGCAGGCTCTGCCGTACCTCGTATCGCTGAAGCTATCAAACATCCTCGAACAACTGACCTTTCTTGGTCAACAGGACGTTTCATTCTCTCTATTCCTGCCTCGACTCACTCACTTGAGTGTCACGGAACCTAGCATCTTCTTCCTCCCCAATTTCTTGGATGGCCTGAGGGTGCCAAGGCTAGAGAGCCTCGAGATAGATCTGCAGAGAAAAATGGACGAGACTACGGCCAACTATGATAAGATTACCAACTTCGTTGCGAAGCATGCACAACGCGCACGCTCGTCCATCATCTCCCTCGACACCTCCGTGGACCATTGCGAGTGGAAGATCATTGCACGCACGGGAGGCTCTACTACTGACCAATCAACATCACAGCCCTTCCTCACTGTATCTCTCCGCCTAACCCGCAGCTATGCGCCGCCCACTGACAGCCTCATGACGACCCTCCTCGCCACTCTTCCTCTCTCCGAGGTAGAGACGTTATCGCTACACGATCACAACACCCAAGCCGATGGTCGATTCAATCACGCACAAGACAACCACGTACAGTGGTGCGCTTCGATCTACGCGCGCTGCCTCAGCGTAACACGTGTCACCGCTACCAATACACTCGTTGCACCCCTCCTTGCCGCCCTCGCCAACTCTAACTCATCGGGACGGCGACCTTTCTCCGGCTACCATGGCCACGGAGAGTCGAAGGTGCTTTCTGCGTTGAAGACACTGTCAATAACGATTGGGTCTCCGAAGGTCGAAAGGCGTGTACTTCGCTCACTCGTGCACATGCACAGTGAGTATAGACCCCTCACATCGAATTACTCACAGGAGCTCGTCGAGATGATGCAAGAGTGCCTGCTATCTCATGCCGGGTTTGTGGTGACGGGCTACGGTTATCACGATGATGACGGTGCTGCGAGTCAACTCGACGGTGGCTTGAAGATGCGACTGGACCTGCTCGAGGTTGAGCTCTCACGTACACCGCGTCTGGAGTGCGAAGGGTTTGAAGACGTACGACGAGCGGTCGAAGATAAGCTGCGGGTAGCAGTGGATGGAGAAGTGCGTGTTCGCATAAAGGAGTACAAAGAAACGAAGGATACAAAGGTAGTTCTGTAGTTCCTTGCATGCCTCGTGAGTCGTCATTGATCCCTCACTAATATTTGTCTTCTTTCGTATCTGTAGGGGTCCATCTTCTCGTAGCATGGAAGAGTACAGTACTTGGGGCAACTTCAGCCTGCCGGTGGCAGCTTGTCTGCAATCACCGGGCATGTGTAGATTCAACACAGACTGAGAGATGTACGGCCTCTCTCTGATCAGCAATAAGATGACTTATTAACTACATTGTACTAAAGAGCATCGTCGCAGACTCATATATATCTTCCGTGTGATAGAGGATGGACGTCTCAACCCCCAGGCTCGTCAAGTAAGTATTCTCGAAACAAAGACCCAACGTACATATATTCCAATCCAACCCACCACAGATACCGATACCGATCCATGACATACCCTTCAAGCCCACGAGCTTCCTCCCACTGACCCCAGGGATACCGCCCAGACCATATGCATCCGGTACGATCTCCACATTTACGTTGCGCAATCCCGTCCCCTTCCAATCTCTTCCCACCCACTCGTTTCTCGTGCGCATACACACCGTGACGCAATCACCGGCACACCCCGGCGAGTCTCTCTGTGTGCCAGACGACACGACGAAGGGTATGAAGCCCCCTCTATCTCAATCCCAGTGTTTACTACGAGTCGTCGTATTGGTCGACCCGTCGGACACTTGGCATCTCGAAGTGACGGCGGGAAATTATGTACCGATCGCGAGGTGAAGTAAGCCACGGTTCGCACTGTGTAGAGAAGTCCACGGAATGAATACTTACTTACACCTTCGTCTATCAGGTTAAGTCGTGCTGTATGCATGACTCTCGAGAGTCATCCCCTGCGCTGCACGAAGGTGAAGGCGAATCGTCGTTGTCGTAGATGCGTGGATGGTCAAACACTGATTCTGGTACCGACACGCGGTTTGCAGTGCGCAGTGCAAAGGGGAGCAATATCACTGCCAACAGACAACCACGAGGTTGAGTAGAGCGTAAGCTCTTCACACCTCCCTCGTTGTCTAGCATCTCAGGTGTTAACTGGTACTTACACGCAGATTCTCCGCTGGCGATGCTTAATGACGGGAAATGGCGATAACCCCATTGTTTTCTCCGAAGATTACAATGATGTGTCTAATATTAGCTTCGGACGTACCTAACCACTACACAGCGGACGGAGAAGCTACTTGCTTGTGAGGTCCTCCACTACATAGGAAACGAGCAACGTAGCCTACAGATGCCCAGGTAGGTGGAGATCCATGTCCACCGTCGTGGAATTCTCTTCTGACGCAGTTTGAAGGCTCCTGCCGTAGGAACTTGAAGGATGCTCGGTATTGCTATGAGTCATATCGAATCCTTGCTCAAGCTGAAGCTGACATATGGTAGAGATTTGTCCGAATGGCCTTGATTCTGAAGCTAACAGTAGTAGCTATAGCCAATAGCTGCATTTACATTGGTGTAGCGTAAAGGATAATGCAAATGCATAGCATTGATAGCAGTGAGACATGGAAACAAGTAGCAAAGCAAAGCAATTATCAGCGTAAGTAAGCAGCAGTGAGATGAGCAGATAATACTGGAGACAGCAGAGCAAGTAAGGTAGCATAAATATGATCAAGTGTGAGAATAAGATTTGAGAAACCATACCGCGCAAATATGCAGCACAAGATAGAACATTCAAAGAACTCAATCAACCCAAGACGGTGTCGCCTTGTACCTTGCCTTCGGTACGTACGGCTTCCCGACATTCAGACCTCCCTTCCGGTCCTGCACATATCCAATCGCCTTCATTCGGATGTCCACTGTCCGGTGCACGCGGAACTCTTCAGAGAGGGAAGGTTCAGGTATGTCACGGCCTCTGCCTCTGTTTATCCTACATAGCGAAAACAAGAGTTGTTAGTTGTTGCGCGAAAGGGAAGATAACAAGAGAAGAGAGACGCGCACATGACACGGTCGGTCCACCCCTCGACCCCGGGCTTCTGGTACCTCTGCACGAGCGGCACAACTTCCAACGTCCACCACACCTTCGCAATATCAAGCTGGTCATATATCGGACACAGCGCATCCGCGAGGTCTTCCTCTTCCTCCGTCAAAGCCCCGTGTGGCGCAGTGGCGAGTTTATCCAGGTACGCGCGCACTTCCGTAGGGTTCGTCGGGAGGGGCGACGAAAGAGGGGAAGGGACAAGAGGTGTCAGAGAACTGGGCGACGTAGGGCCTTCGGCACTCTCCTCGCCTCGTTGAGGTATCACAGTCTCGATATCCCCCGTTCTTTCCTCCCTCACTACCGCTGCATCCCCACCTCCACCACCGCCTCGAACACCAACGCCACCACTCTCGTCGATGAACAAAGCTCCCGGCCGCTCCTTCACGACGGGGTACAAACTTTCAGGGTCCAATCCGACCTGCTTGAGAAGGGAGGTGTGGAAGCGTATACCGGTGTTGGCTTTGAAGCATTCGCGGATCATCCACCGCAGAGGGATGCGTGCTAGGTTGTGGCGCGTGCCGTTTTTGACGGAGCCGCCGCCAACGTCTGTTAGAGCGAGCAGAGAGGATGAGGGGAAGTGAGCGAACAGACAAGAGGGAGCAAATCGACATAGACGAGAGGGATCGAGGTAGACGAGAGTTGTTAAAGAGTTGGTCAGCGTTGAGAATGAATCTCAGAAAGGATGTAACGCACCACAATGACACCCAGCAAACCAAACCTCCAACACATCAGTCTCCGGCACCTCCTTCTTCCTCCCCTCCTTCCCCTCCCTCCCATCCCCATCCCGTCCCTCAGCTCTAACACCCTCATCATCGCACGCACACTCATCTTCGGTAACACAATCCTTCCCCACGTACTCGTCATCATCGTCATCGCCGCTGTACAGGAGGACTTCGTGTCGCGCGTCGTTCTCGTCTGAGTCGGAGTCGACTGTCTTCTTCTTCTTCTGCGTCTTCTTGGTTTTCTTCGGCTTGGTCTTTGCTGGCTTCGTTGTCTTCGTGTCTGTCTTGACGTTCGTGTTCGTATTCATGTCCTTCGTCTGGTCGTCACCCTTCGCCTTTGACGTCACAAACCGCTTCCTCAGCCCTGCTCCTCCAAACGTCGTCGACAACGAAGAAGGCGACGGCAGCCCCTCAATCACCTCCCCAACACTCATAACCCTATGCAAGATCTCCTCCCCAACACTCTCCCTCTTCTCCTTCCCTCCCTCATCCCCTCACCACCCTCCCCCTCACCCTCCCCCAACTCCCCAAGACTAACCCTTGGACTATCCATCTCCCCCTCCTTCACACCTAGCCCTGTCTCCCGCTTCGTCGGCCGGTTGTAGAGGTTAGCTTTGAATTTAGCGCGGCGTTCGTCGAGGGAGACGGCGTGCCGGAAGTACCGGATTGCGGTGTTGTTGGAGACGAAGGGGAGGCGGCGGGGGTGGATTAGGCCTACTGAGTTTACGGTGTCCCTATGTAGGTGGAAAGACGGTGTTAGTAACTGTCGTACAAGTGTGCGAGGGTGAGAGAGAAGAAGATGAAGGGTACGAGAAGCGATCGTGTGAGAGACGATGAGGAGTGTGTATGCATGTGTACACGTATCTTCGTTGGGAATAGCGTCCAGAGAGGCGATGGATTACGACGGCAGGCGGTAGGGGTATAGAAGTATAGAGGAGTGTATACTCTGCTAGAAATCGCAAGAAAAGAACGAAAAGACTCACCAAACCCCAACAAACTCGACCTTCACATCAATCGAGAACGCCTTCTTGAACGCGACGCTCTGCTCCCACCCGACGTCGTCCGTGCGCGTGTACATCTTGTACGCGAAGGGGACCTGTGCGTGTCGAGCATAGCGTAGCGAGGTGAGCATTCGTAGTCGTAGCAGAAGTAGATGTTCGTAGCCAAAGTTAAAATCGAATGAGTGAGCGAGCAATCGCGAGCAAAGAGGAGTAGAAGGGTATAAGAACGCACCTGCTGATGATTATCCGCAGGCAACAAGCCCACCTTGTGTACCATCCCAGCGAGGGAGCGGGCGGTGTAGGCACCGCGGGAGAAGCCGAAGATGCAGATTTTGTCGTTTGCTTGGTCTGCGTGCGAGCGACCGAAGGGAGCGTCGTTTGGGCGTGGCGTGCGTGACGGGAGCGTAGGTTCGGTGGGAGTGGAAGTGGAGGCAGGGGAGGAAGTGCGGAGGAGGGGAAGGACGGGGAGTGGGTGAAGAGGGGTGAGAGTGGGCAGACGTGGGTGAAGGGAAGGGAGTGGGTGAGTGGGTGAAGGGGAAGGGGTGAAGGGGAAGGGGTGAAGGGTAAGGCGGGTAAGGCGAGCGGGTAAGGCGAGTAAGGCGAGCGGGTAAGGCGAGCGTGCGGCGGGGCGAGAGGGGAGGATGGTAGGGGGGTGTAGGAAGAGTGGGTGAAGGGGAGAGTGGGTGGGTAGGAAGGGGTGAAGGGGAGTGAGGAAGGAGTAGAAGGGGAAAGGGTGAAGGGGTAAGGGAAGAGGAGGATTGAGCATGAGTTGGGGTGGAGAGTGAGTAGGAGGCGAGGGCCAATGAGTTAGCAAAGATTCCTAACGAAAGCAACACTGAACGTACAATTCTGCATCAAAAACGCATACCCATCCATAACATGCACGTCCAAGTTCCACGCGACGGCTGCGTCTACTGCTTTGGAGATGTTCGCCCATAGGGGGGTTGCTACCTGCGAAGCGAAGCGTCAGCGTGTCGTCAGTTTCTCGGGCTGTAGAGCCTGGAGCGAAAGAGGGAGAGAAAGGGAGAGTGGGAGAGAGAGTGGGGGAGCGAAGAGTGGGAGGGGGAGTGATGAAGGAGAGAGGGTGATAGAGGGTTGAGGGAGGAATAGAGGGTGGGGGAGCGAGGGAAAAAGGGTGATGAAGGAAGGAAGAGAGGGTGATAGAGGTGACGGAGAAATAGAGGCGATAGAGAAAAGAGAGAAAGGGAAGTGAAAGCTAAAAGCGAGAGGCCAGAGTTGGAAGAGAAGAGAGACTGAAGTCGAAGAAAGAGATCGAAGTCGAAGAAGGTGGGAAAAGGAGCAGATGAGGAAGAGCAGGAAGCTCACCTGAGGAACAGTATACGTCCCGATCCCGGCTTGGTAGTACACTCTCTGTTCTGTGGGGGAGTATTTTTGGAGGAGGGTGAAGAATTGGATTATGTTTGAGTTCTATGATCGGAGAACGTTAGTTCGTTTAGCGGAGCGAGTCAGTGGGAGTTCGTATAGCGGGGCGAGTGGGTTAGCACGAGTGGGTGTAAGAGGGAGTAAGTGGATGGGGGAAGAGGGAGAGTGAGTGGAAGGGAGAGTGAGTGGAAGGGAGAGTGAGTGGAAGGGAGAGTGAGTGGAAGGGAGAGTGAGTGGAAGGGAGAGTGAGTGGAAGGGAGAGTGAGTGGAAGGGAGAGTGAGTGGAAGGGAGAGTGAGAGGAAGGGAGAGTGAGTGGAAGGGAGAGGGAGTGGAAGAGAGTGGAGAGAGGGAGTTCGTGGGATAAGGTGCGGGAGAAGAGTGGGAGAGGAGAGGAGAGGGAGGGGAGAGTGGAAGGGGAGAGGGAGGGGAGAGGGAGGGGAGAGGGGAAAGAGAAAGTGGATGAAGGAAGCGGGCACGAGAGGCAGAAAGACCAGAGGTAAACGAGAAGAGGAATAGCAAACAAACGAGAAGAGAGGAGAGGAATAGCAAACAACCAAACGATCGCGAGAATAGAGACGAGAACGTACATCAGCATCGAACTGGTCCCCCGTCCCATCAAAGCACAACACAAGCGTCCTCGGCCGCTTCCTCCCGTTCGAGTCTTTCGGCGGGGGTATGATCTTCGGAAGTGTCTTCAGCTCTTTCTCCTTCTTCACATTTCCACTCTCCTTCGCATTCTCCTTCTCCTTCTCATGAGCGCCGTTCCCACTCATCTTGGACGTAGAGGCAGAGACAGGAAAGGAGGAGGGAAGAGTAGAAGAGGCAGAAGGGTCGTGAACGAGCGTCGTAGCGGTCATACTAGAGGCCGTAGGTTCGACTGCTATCGTGAACCCAGAGGCAGACGGTCCCTCAGCGGGGGTAGATGGAGATATAGTAGATCCAGAGGCCATCGTTGGAGTCGTTCCTGCAGATCCAGAGACAAGTCTTCTCCGTCAGTCAGTTAGTCGTCGGCAGTCGTTCTGTACCACGGCTGTCGCGGCCTGTCCTCTTGCCTAACGTCGGGGAGAGAGGGAGGGAAGAAGCTCAAGAGAAGAGCCCGGCATCTCTCTCGAAGATATATATATATCGTGAGTGTACAAACAAGCTCGGACCCTGAGTCGAGATGGGATTAGCTCGTGCATGATGACAAGGAGATGGGCGATGTCAGGAGGAGATGTCGCTCGCACGAACCTCCCGATGATGAAGGCGCTCGGCTTGCAATTGGCTTCTCTTCTTCTTCTTCTTCTGCGTCTTCCATTTCATTTCGTGTTGTGGGATCGCGGTGTACCCCAGTCTCTCGGCGTGATCTCTGGGCAAGCACATCGCTGAAGACGAGGAGAATGGTGGAATGGAGAGTCGGGATGGAGGGATGGCGAGTCGCTGGCTGAGGCAGACTCCGGACGTTTGACCACCCAACTGGGAAGACGCCCCGGTGACACTTCGAGTGAATGAATCATCGATGAAGTGCATCTATCACTGGCAATTCAGTGAGAGAGTACACTCGTCTCGCTGCTTGCCATGTTTGCTTATGACTGCTCTCACAGACCACACATCCATGCGCACGCCAAGCCCACCCCACTCTCAAATCTCAAACGGCACGTCCAGCCCAGCCGACACTCCCTCCCGCCTTCCTTCCTTCCTTCACTCTCGTCCCGCTCGCATATCACGAACCGAAACACTCTTCGCATCAAATGGAGCCATCATCCACGGCACGGAGAATGCAACGCTCAAGAGTAAAGAGGCGGTGGCCCTTGACTAGGATTCGTCGATTGTTGGCTTGGCCAATGAGACTCTTGGCCACGAGCAACACATGTACAAGCAGATCGCGGAGGTGATGTGTCCGTGATCGCCACGATGCATGACGTCCAGCGATCCGTCTGAAATATGTACGTATGTACGTCTCATAGCTGAATTCTCCTTACGATTGGGAACTGGTCTTTCGTCCTATGCAAACCTTGGCTGACGTTGCATGCACAGACCTTCCCTAAACCTCCTCAAACACCTCAGGCTTATTGCTCCCTCACGCCACATACGCTCAAACGACAGCCTGCTCATCGCCCACTCCCTCTACCGCCTCTCTTCCCGTTCGCCAACCCGAAACACCCGTGTTGAATAATGCAAGCCACCATCTACAACCACGGAACGAAGAATGCAACGCCAACGCTCAACGCCCATCGTGTCTAGGACTCGTCAACTATCCGCTCGGTCTATGGTCAACTGGACGCTTAACCAAACTTACAATTGAGATGTCCATGACGTCCAGCGATCCGTCCATAGCTCTTCCCGCACACAGCACAGCACAGCTCGTCCATATCTCTCGATATCAGCACACGAGAGCTTTTCGGGAGACGAAGCGGTGGGTTGGTCTGGTGTGCACACGCGCTCGTACGCCCTCGTACGCCCTCGCCTCTACTCATATATCCACATCGGCTTTCAGGGTTGGACGTCAATGCTGATATATGTGACGTAGCATGTGTACATGTACGACGATTACTCTCAGGCTCGATGTCCCGGGCTCGTCAGTGTCCACCGGAGACTGGCGGTAAGTGCATATTTCATAGAGTTCGACTCGTATGTATACTCACTATCTTCACGTCCTGCAGTTTTCTTCACGATGTCGACTTGGATCTTTGATGTCGGCTACTCTGTGGTGACTGGTGGTTGGTGGTATGCAAGCCCTCGGATCTTCTGCTTGATGGCATCACTTAACAAGACGAGGAGAGTGGTGGACGAGGAGAGTGGCGGACGAGGAGTGGATAGGTGGATGAGGGAGACCCCTGAGACGCGTCTCAAACCAGCGAGTACACTCTTCTCGTTCTCGGGCCCACTACTGTAACTGCTCTCACGGACCACTAGCATACAGTACATTTGAAACCTACGACTACCTCCCTACGACTCCCCCTGGCGAACTACCCTCCCTACTGGTACTAGTGCTGTCAAACTACCTCCCTACTGCTACTGCTACCAGTCCTGTTGGCGAACTACCTCCCTCTCTACTGGTGCTGTCGAACTCAGCCCGCCCCGTTCTACTCTACTCTCAAATCTCAAGCGGTACGTTCAGCCGACACTCCCTCCGGCTCCCTCTCAGCTACGCGCCGTCACGAACCGACGAGTCCTTTGGATCAGGATCAAATGGACGTGCTACGAGCCACGGAACGGACGGGGGAACGCGAGGTACTTGGCTACGGCGCTGCTTGGCCGATGAGATCGTGGAGGTGATGTACTGAGCATGACGTGTCAGGCTGATAGACGAAGGTGTCAGTGAGTGTTCGTTTGGTAGGCTTCTCTACATACACATGACGACGGCTTACTTCATCGTGACCTCGGTGCATACATCCATGAGCTCCCCGTCGTCTCCTCGAGATGCTGAGTCCCCAACGGATCGACGGATACGGCGACTCGGAGTGAACGTTGGGATTGATATGGAGGGGACTTTATACCTCTCGTCGTGGTCGTAATTCGTGCAAGTTTGCATGTAGCTGTAGCTGTTGGTACGTTTGGTGGTCGACAGCGACAGTGAGAGTGCAAACTGAGGATGGGGACGATGAGATCAGAAGAAGGATACAACCTCTCACAATATTCAACGTACCCCGTGAGTCTAGCTGTCTTCCTTTGACCGTGCTACATACTTGTGAACGAACACATACCGGATGGGCTAGTAGGGAGGGGGAGCAAGCATGGTGAATTCCCAGCAAGACGTGTGTGGTAGTACAAGTGAGCGTCAGTGGCCAGGGATAAGTTTGAGTTTTGAAGACATACGAATACATGCACCGTCCACCGTCCTTGTCTCCTGTGCAATCGGTAAGGCAAGGGATCCCAATATCACTCGTACTCACGCACGCGTCGAGCATCCCAGCGTACATTGAGTGTGGGACGTACCGACGGGTCGGTGACCGGGGAGAAGTCAGCGAATAAAGGTGCGTGCTTCGTATGCCTCTGCGAGTGATGCATTACGAGTACTAGTGGTATATAACGCTATCAAATGACACAAAGGGATATGTTGGCGAGTATCGTGTGTTCGCGAGAGGTAGGAGGGAGTGTCAGCGTGTCGTCCTTGGCGGTTTGCGTGAGATGTATCGAGGTTTCGTACGCACAAGCCCAGCTAAAGCGACTGGGTCTGAGGACGTGAATGACGTTGGTATGGGAGCTCGAGGAGCTGGGAAGACAGAGCGAGTGACTCGCACCGCAGGAGAGGCTGGGCTTGGGCAGAAGCGAGCTACGAACTGTACTCACCTCCTCTGAGCATCGTCCACATCCGTCACTCAAGATCACCTCGCTAAGCTCCCACGTCTCATATATGCTCTACTTCCAATGCACATCCACCGACTGGTACAAGTCACGCAGGCTGGTTGACTCATACAAGACCCGCTGGAACGAGAGCCATCGAAATCGGTGAGTACCGTCGACCGAGCGAAACATAACAACGCCGCTCACCTATTGCACGGTCCACGCCAGCCTACTCATCACGCAGGCACACATAATGGCTCACAGCACCAGACGACCTTAATTCAGTGGGAGATGCCAGTTCACGTCTCCACCCAAGCAGCGGCGCTCTGCTCGCGTGTGTTTAGGGCAGGCCGACTCGCGTCACGGATCGACGGGCCTGAAGCCGAGAGACCTTTGACCATGACCATGACCCTCGATATCGATGGACAGTCCCTTCGAGCCAGTTCCCGGAAGACGTGGTGCAATACAGCGAATGCACTGATGCTTAGAGGGGACTGTCATGCATTGGGTGAACAACTTGGAAGTTGAAAGACAGATCGGCTCCAGGTCAGCGAGTATAAATACTACACTCATTGGCAGTCTCCCTGTTCCACTACAATCGCAGAACCTGACATCCGTTGGCTATAGCTTTTTGTTTCTGTGGACAGTAAAGTTCTTACTCATAGCTCGGACCATCAAACGCTCTCGCAAAGGCAGGCGTACTTCCCTCAGACAACCTTCAAACGATGCGTCCGGGTCACTAGAATCTCGTTCGGCACACCACGCGTCTCAGTCCATCTTCAAGCTAAGTACCGAACCTCTATGCATGTTTAGCTCTCAATCATTAATATTGACCATCTGCGCCTCCGAGCTCGTCTCCCCTTCAAATATATCACGCAGATGACCACCACCGACGTGATAACACCCTCGTTGGGTGCAACTCAGAGACGAGGGCTGGGTCATGGATAACTTTCTGCCACGCTCCAAGCACGACCGCTGAGTCCCACCACGCTTCGAGCACACGAAAAGATAATAGGATCATGCAACGTACAGTATTCGATAGCTACGCTCATACGTCGTACGTCGTCTTTGCACATCACTGACTTGAATAACCCGAGCAGAAAGTGCACATGAATGAATTTAGTGGTCTGTCACGCTCAGCCCGTCCGTCGTGCACGTGGGCATACTAGAATATTATTATTACGCGTGACGGCTCATGGGGAAGGTGTTAGAGTCGAGCGAGGAGCCTGGAAGAAGGGGAGGAAGAAGAAGAAGGTGGGTTGCGGTTTGTCTGTTCACTGGCACCTTCGTCTAGATCTGACTCTTTACACATAATCATAACTCATGTGCATCACTCTCCATTCTCTCCGTTCTCTCCATCGTCGACGGTGTCTTCGTCAAAAAGCCACGACTCACAGCGCGGACTCGATTTCAATCTCGAACATCCTAGGAGTTGGACGTAAATTCGCCAATCGCGATTCGGTCCTGCCTTGTCACGGTGGTTCCCATTTCCCATACATTCAGTACTAGTACTTACTCATGCATACATATCAAGCTCTTCCTCCGGCATCCGGGCAACACTCCGAGTCGTAATGAGCCTGGTGAGCCTGGCAGGTGGGCATACTGAATGACTACGCAAAACGCAAAAGACGACGACTCACGAGGAAGGTATTCAAAGAATCTAGAGAGGTGTTTGGAAGGCGTGGAGAAAGAAGAAGGTGACTTGCGGTTTGTCTATTTACCCACGTCTTTACTGTACATTTACCCATCATGATAACTTAGGGCGAAGCGCAACTTTGGGCCGATTGAGGAAGTCTGGTTCGTCGAAAGGACTGCTGGTATCACCGTTGGGGTTGCAATTCTTCGTCTGCACCATTCTTTGCTCTCGCTCGCACTCATCGTGCATCATAGCATACTTGCTGCACCTCCTTGAGCTTTCCCACGAACCTGTCGCTCGTCGTCCCAGCAGCTGCTTGCACGGTCAGCTCCGTTCTTGCTTGCTTGCTTCGTTATCGTTCACACCGCATTCTATATGGCCTTTCACCTTGTATTGGACAGCTTTCGAGTTTAGGATTGGCTGTGCAGACCGGTTCATAGGAATGGGCGTCGTGGGGAACCTTAAACACGCCTCGTGTGTAAGGCAAGGCACGACAATAGCTCTTGTCTCACATGCTTTCTCAATCTACAGCTGACAAGGCCTTCGTGCGCGTGTCTTTACGGTGAGTTCAGGAATCTGCTCTTCCATGCGAGAGCGTTTGCTAAAGGATGGTGTAGAGATTAATAAGACTAAACATAGGCCCTTTCACATGTGCAGGCCCGGGTGCTTCTTTTCCTGATTTCTAGTTAGTGTATAACACGCCCATCATGCTTTCCTGACAGAATCCTCATTTCCCTCCCTCGCAATCCCCCTAGCCCTCCTCCCACAAACGACCAGAGCCGCAAATAAACATGGGTCGACTTCCCAACCTGGTCGCTCGGTCACGGGAAACAGAGGATGTCAGGCCCCCTGCTCGGCCTCGGAGGCTGCCAATCACAAGGTAAACTGCCTCCGCCGCGCCACTGATTCGACGAGCTCTGGTGCTTCCCGTTTGACCACTCCCCGAATGCGAAGAACCTGTCCATCGGTCGCAGCGCCCTCGCTCGTTTCGCAGCTCTATACGGCACTGGAAGCCAGCGGAATCCCGGCACCATCGACTCGGACAGCCAGAGCGTACTATCTTCTATACGACGCCTCGCTTGGTTTTGGAATACTTGGTGGCAGACTCGGAGACTGGGACGAAGACAGCGCTCATTCGATGGCTGGCTCGGATAGGGAGCATGGGGAAGGACGCCGTGACAGTCTCACTACGCGCTGTGCCTCTTGAATCGTTGAAGCTCAGCCTGAGGTTGTCGAGTAGGGCAGACATGAGCTCCGCGCGTATGAGAGTCAACTGCGGGAGTTTGGGCCGAAGTGGAGGTTGTTCAAGTTCAAGTTTGATTTGAGGTGAACTTGAACGCCGTCGGTGTTGGGGTTGGGATTGTCCTTGTGTGTGTCGTTCCTCGCCAGTGATTTCGATGTTGCTTACGAGACTATCAATAGCGTTTTTGCACTGACGGCGTTGTCGAATAGCATTGCTGCCAGGCCGCTCATGATGGCTATACCAGAATATGATTATTACACGAAGATGACGCGTGATGTCTCACGAGGAAGAGGGCCCGGAAGAAGGGAGGAGGAAGAAGAAGAAGGTGCGTTGCGGTTTGTCTGTTCACTGACACCTTCGTCTGACTCTTTACCCATGACACTGTTATAACTCATATGCCACACTCCATTCTCTCCATTCATCTACGTCGCGATGTCTCCGTCAAAGTCACGGCGCGGATTCGATTCCAAGCTCGAACATCTTAGAACTTGAAGTTGTGCGTAACTTCGCCAACGGCGATTGGTCCTGCATCGTGGTTCCTTTTTCCCGTGCATTCAGCAATATCTGCACCTATCAAGCTCTTTCCTCCGGCATATCGGGCCACACTCGTAACGTCAATATTGCTTATGCAGAGCTATTAGAGGCATGGGATGGAATGACCGTGTCACGTGCGTGTCACTCTCTCTCTTATCTTTCGTCTCTCCTCCTCTCTCCCTGAGGCTTCCGTTACACACAGAAAACCCCGGCAGTTCACTTCTTTTGTTATCGCTGTGTATGATTAACAGACAGGGTACGATCTCTTCCTTCTCGTAAAGGTTTTGCGCGAATCTGACGGTGGAATTCAAGATGATATACCGGATCGGGGAAAGCTATCTGCGAGGTATAGACGACGGCGTTTTGGGGTCTAAGTCGTCGATACTGCACCCTGAGCGCTGTTGCTGGTTTCTCCGTCTGGTGTCGTCGTGAGGCGATTCTTCGTATGTATATTGTTTCTTTGCTCTCGCTGGCATCGTCCTAACTTACCTGTTACACCCCCTTTAGTTATCGTTTACATTGCACTCTGCATGGCCTTTTACACTGGCACTACATAACTTCCAACTCTACATTCAGAGCTGCAGACCTTCTCACTGGCACGCCGAGGAGACTCGGAGCTGTCACCTTGAACCTAAAATACGCCTCATGTGTAAGGTGAGCTGTGGTTATGGCTCTGTCCCGACTACACTTAGTCACGGTAATTGCACAGCTGACGGGGACGGCCCCTGGCCATGCTTTCAACACGAGGTGTTGCTTACCTGAACGTGTCCCTTTTCTCGATGGCAAGTCAGCATATATCATGTTCGTTATGCTTACTATAGAGCCACCCATTCTCAAATCACTCCCAACATCTCACGTCCTCTCACAAACGATCAAAAATATAAACGCCGCCTGAACGCAACCTGAACGTACGGTACAAGCATGGGCGGCAGCACGGACCCACGCAAGGTCAAAGCGGCCAAGCGCGCCTTAGAACCAATGAGGCCCGCTAGGGCTAAGCTTGATGAAGAAAAACGTCGGACCAAAGAACAGTATAGAGCCGAACGTATGGCAGAGGCGACACGTAAATTCCATCCAGAGCATGAACGAGCACGAGAAAGAAATCCAGACCAAGTCGGACAGCCGTTTTCTACAGTACAAGCTAGAACCGGCTATATTCACGAGGAGGAGCCTGAGGTAGTGAACGCTGTTCACAGTACTGTCGATGAGGAACACGCCCTAAACGTCGATGGTCAAGTCGAGCGGCAGTCAAGGATCTCCGAGTCAGAACTGGAACGTGGGGATCGCGCAGCGGCAGATGCAGAACAACGCGACAGTAAGTTTCGAAATTCGCGCTTCAAACGAGTGGCAGTTAGCTTAGAATCGCCGCTCGTAGTTCATCTCAGAGCTGCCGCCGGATACGTGAGCGAGACTTTCAGCAGAGGCGACAACGGCGATGATACTAGCTATAGCCGGCCGCCTTTAATCGTAAAGATCACAGGATATCGTATCCTCAACTCCTGTGCTCTGCTCGTGTTCGGCACCTGGAAAGGAGTGGCCTCGTACCAGGGAAATGCAATCATATCGAATACTCTGGATATCATATTCGGTGTTGTTTTAACGTTTTTGTAAGAAAGCCCACTCCTTCAGTCTTCCACAGAGCTCTCATAAATACGAAATTTAGTCTCTACTGGCTGGGCCATTTTGAAGCAGTCGAGCCCCCCTGTCTTACATGGTTATTTCACGACGACTATGCCGTGGCCCTGTTACAGTACTGTGACAAAGCTAGTCGCTCACGTCATCCACGAGGGCGTCATCACAGTCTATTACCATAGATGTGATGGGGCCTCCGAACATGTTAACGATGTTCATTAATCCAGCCCCAGTAAGCTCACCAGTGAGTCGCCGAAGTCCGTTTCGATTCTAATTTCTTACTGTCTTACTGCTTGATCAGCTCCTGCCAGTGGTCGTTTCTGTTCATTGAGTTCGACGCTCGGCTGCGAAGCCAAATTCGACGAGCTCTGACGCTTCATATCTGTCCACTGCCACTGCCCGGATGCGAACGCGAAGGGCCTGTCCGTCCGAGTCGGGAGCAGCGCCCGAGCTCGTTTCACAGGCTGCTGACGTTGGAACCCCGGCACGGACTCGATTTCATGCTCGAACATCTTAGGAGTTGGACGTAAATTCGCCAACCACGATTCGGTCCTGGTTCGTGGTTTTAAATTCTGTTTCCCGTGCATTCAGTAGTACCTACTCACTTATGCCTATTATCAAACTCTTTCCTCCGGCATCCGGGCCATACTCCGAGTCGTAACGTCCCCTGGGAAAGCCTGGTCAGCCTACGCATACAAGAAGAAAGTAGTAGTAGACTCGCCTCTAAAAACACATCGTGCCCCCCCCCCCCCCGAACAGCAGCACACTCCTACAGTAATAAAGTTGAACGAGAATGACCGTGCCTAAATCTCCGCTTCCTGCCAGTGATGTCTTCATCCCCCACGGAGGGCAAGTCGAGTATCACCAAAACACCGCTCAAGTTGAAGTTGATATCGGTATGTCTTCCTATTTCCAACGCCTCTCTAGTTTTCCCTCACTGGGACGTTTACACATACACGTAGTGTGTTGGTCGTCTACACAAACGGCTACGAATACAGACCCGCCCCGCGCGCGTTCCCCCACGTGAGTAGACCTTCTTACTCGTGGTTTCGTGGGGTGTGCATGGCGAAGTTGGGCTTACATTGATACTGTTATAGCGGGTCACGGTGAACGGTGAACGTTAACGTCTGCCTCTTTGAATACATCCGCATACGAGTTGGTGTTGTTGTCACTAAACTAAATAGTAAATTGCACCGACGCACGAGAGTGATGGCAGTTCCACGGTCTACAGGACTCACTACTGTACTTAGTATCGTACCTCTCTTTGCCAGTGAACTTCGAGTTCAAGGAGACGCACCGGTTCCTACTTTGTACACCAGTGTCGAGTAATAATCCAAAATATCAAGGCTTCTGTTCATAAGTAATCCTACATCAACCTCGCCGGATTCTGTTCATGGCCACAGGCTATCGTAGCTATAGCTCGGATGGACTCTATCCTGAGAAAGTCGAACCAACCACTTTCGACCGTCTGATACCGGCTATATGCATGTCAACTTCACCTGCAGATTTCGAATTCGACCAGACACGATCACGTTTGTGTTCAGGGCAGACTGATTCGCGTTACAGACGACGGCCGATATATTGTATACGTATACCTCGAGATGCTCGACTCGGAAGCACGCCGTAGCCCGAGCAGAGAAGCGGTGGAGAACATTGGAGTATCGTAAGCAGAGGGCTTGTCAGACAAGTATGAGACGATAGACCCTGATCATGACAAGACCTCCAATTTTCGAGAAAGCTACAGGTACATCTGAGACGTTCGAACGAGATTGGATACGGAACGATGGCTGTACTATAAAGAGCCATCACGACAAAGAACATAACAACCGAAATGTGGGTGGGCTCGTAACAGCGTCGCACGGTGGTGCGAGCACATCCGCATTTACACTCGAGATGTGGGGCTGTCATGATGATCTTGCTGGCAGCAACGAGCCTCGATCCTGTGCACACGACAGGACAGGTGAGCGGCGATGTCCTACGTCGATTCAGTATGTCATGAACTCACATGATGACAATGTTCAAGGAGCGGGGAGAGGGAGGGCAACGGTAGCGCACATGGTGCTACACTTCCCGAAAGCGATGTTGCAAGCGACGATGGCGGGAGGGGCGGCGGCAGCGGCGACAGTGCCGAAGGTGAAGCCGGCGGCGGAGTAGCAGGGGACGACGATGGCACAACAACCTGCAGGGTGTGATCAGTAAGTGATGTGATGTACAGCAGAGGGAGGACGATTGCGGGGGTGGGTTGCGTACTTACCGGTCTGACAGATGCCATAGGATATGGGGCCTGCATCGACGGCAGGCATCAGCGACGCAAATGCAGCGACGATCATGAGCTTGAAGTTCATGGTGGTTCAAGAGTAGGAGGTAATGGTGATTCTGGGGAGTGTGGGGTTGACTCACTCTGGGCTTTATACATGTCCTCGAACTCCGCAGCGTCAACGTGTCCATATCCGTCGCTCAGGTCGCACGCAGAATACGAGTACTGGGAACGCACGTTTGCGCGTTCTTATTTATATACGAACAGATTCCTCGTATCTCGTATCTAGCCGCAATCGTGACAGCTGAGAGCCTATACTGGTGTTGGCCGGTGAAAACGAGATCGGTGAGCGACAGCGAAGAGCGAGGGATGACCAATGGAAATGAGTAGACGTACCGATGACCACGGTACAGACCAATCGATGGGATCGTTTTATCTGGATCATCCTCATACGTGTAAGGATCAGAGAGCTCTCCCCAGAGAGGATACCTTGAATGTCAACGCAGGGAACAAGGGTCATGTTTATAGTTCATATCCTGATGCAACGCAGTTAACTGGATTACTTATACAAGAGACAGATGAAAAAGTGTTCACCGCATGCTCATATCCATATCTTCTCCCGAGACGTCCATTCGTGGACGACGCGCCAACAGGATACGTATAAAACCAAGGAGAGTGGCTCGACGCCCACCTTCCTCCCCATCCTGATCTGCGAACGCAAGACAACTCTCGAGCTGCCTTGCACCGTTAATAGTGCACTCTCTTACTTCCCAATTCTGAATCCCCACTCATATCCATCACACCTATGAACCTCCGGCGTACCATTCTTACCGTCTTTGCCTCTCTCGCAGTCGCGGGTACGGCCAATGCAGGACCCATCGCCTACGGTATCTGTCAAACCGGTATGCCTATCCACCTTCGTTGACTCGTCTACCCCGACTCAACTCTGGCTCACCTCAATACGTGCGGCACAGGCTGCAACACGGTCGCTGTCGCTTGCTACGCTGCTGCAGGGGCCACCTTCGGCACCGTCATCGCTGCTGCAGCTGCCCCTGCTGCCGTCCTAGCTTGCAATGCGGCCCTTGGAACGTGCAGCGCTGCGTGTGCGAGCGTTACGTTGCTGGCTCCTACTCCTTGAGACGCGGGCGAGTAGTACGTGATAGATGACATGAAATGAAGTGAGTAGTGTGTATATGGACTAAATGGCATGGTGATACTTACAACTGGTGGGACACAGATGTACGTAGGACCTCTCTCATATGGAGGTGCCTGATTCAAGTCGTTAGTTAGTCAAGAGGCCAGTTGCATGCTGCTTGGCGCGTAGTTTGAGCTCGAAATACGACGACAGAGATTTGTACTTGCCCGGTGTTCGAGCTACCCAATGAATAACAATGATATGTCGAAGAGTGTGGTAATTTTGTGAGATGCGAATGCAAAAGCCGTCGCAATGCTCATTGACTCTAGAGCGTCGTGATATCCAAGGTCCTACACAAAATCAAAGGTATGATGTTAGCGTACAGGAACGTCGACACCATTCCACGCCCTCCTCGGGCTTGAACGACTCGCAGCTGCTCGATCTCTGCCGACTCAAACAGAGACCGATTGTTGCTGGTATGTCTTTCATGGACTTGGGCTTGAGCTATGATGTGCATGGTGTCGAGGATCTGGAGACATGCATGAGGGATGTCCAAGCGAACGGAGGTGGATGTGCCAATTCAAGGAACAAAGGCGCCCATAGAACAATTCGTCTGACGGTGCGCTAATGCGCATATCTACTTCGTACATTCTCTAGATCCAAGATTCTCAATACACTGTCCACAAGAATACAGCAATACCACCTCGCCTGCCTCGCCATTTCAAACCTTCAACGCCTTCACCGTCTTCCCCATCGCCACCGCAATCCACTCGCCCGCCGTCGAATGCCCCGTATTCATCGACATCGCCCCAATCTGCGGACTCCACGCCAGATTCGTAATTTCCGCAGGACCCGTATATGCCATCACCGGATCGCTCAGCACCCTCTTCTTGACATCCGGTCTGGGACTTGCGCTCAGACCAGTCGCACTATGCCTGGGACTCGCCGCAGGTAAGCTCGTCAAAGGGGCGAGGTCCCAGAGGAGTAGTTGGGAGTCATCGCCGGCGGTGGCGAGGAGGGGGGTGTCGGACATTCCCCAGGAGAGAGCGTTCACTGGTGCACGATGGGCACGGAGTTCCATGACGGGCTGACCGGGGCTGCGCATGTCGAGGATCTGGATTTCGCTGCCGTCTTGGTGGAAGGTCGCCATGTAGTTGGAGTCTGTGGGGTTGAAGGCGATGCGGAGGAGGGGCGAGGTGAGTGGTCGAGCGGAAGAGGATGGAGAGGCTGGGGGAGGTGCTGTGGCTTTGGGTGCGGGGGTTTCGTAGAGGATGGTTGAGTGTTCGAGCGAGCGGAGGTCGAAGGCGCGTAGTGAACCGTCTGCTCCGACGGAGACGAATATATCTGTTGAGCCTGGGAGCCAAGCGACGTCGTAGACTTCTCGGTCGTGTGCGATGAGTTGAGTGATCGCGGTTGAGGTATCGATGTTCCACACGGTACATGTTGTGTCGATTGAAGATGTGACGACAAGGTTCGGTGACTTCTCGTTCCATGAGAAGTTGGTCAACGGTGCACCTGTTGAATGGTTTTGGACTTTACTTTGCTATTGTGAGAAGAATTAGATATCTATATCGCAAGCACAGCACAGGACGTACCCCAGAAAGTGCCGCGCGTACGCTCAGCCTGTGCCCGTTATTCGATGGTGGTCGTCCTACATAACTCGATACAGACGGAGAGTTATCCGACGTGTACTCGAACACCCTCAACGCATCTCCCGTGGTCGCCAACAACTCCGACGTTCCCACCTTCTGACTCCAATTGAACGAGACCGCATTCGCCGGCTGCCACTGGAGGCTGGTCGCAGGGTATCCATGCTGTACCTCGACGAGTGTCACAAAATCAGAATAGTTGTCCGCGTAGTCATCTTCCACCAGCACGCGTTCGTCTTGAAGACCAACGACGGCGATGTGGTTGTTGAAGTCTTCTGTGATCGAGCCGAGTCCGAGTCGGAATGAGGACCTTGGTCGTAGTTGTTGCCCCGGTGCAGGGGTCTTGCACCAGTCCATCGCATATACAGGCCCTGAAGACTGTCATTACGCAAGAAGTTTGTGATACAGAGTCAAACTCACATGGTGCTTCGTATTGCAGAACAGTTGTTTGTGTCATACCGTTAGTCTTTGGACGTTGCGCAGATGCACTGTTTACTTTTAAAGTCGCTCTTGATCAGAATACGGCCAATTGTGACGGTAGTATCTGCGCTATTGGGTGCCGTGGGACGCCGTTCGTTCGAAGAGAGGCTGGACGACGAGGTCAAGATCGTTGCGGTAAGATCACAGGCGATCGCGGCCTATATGGGCGCCTACATAGCTTAAACCAGAACCAGAACGTTGACAACATTATACTCATTAGGAATTCGAGACTGTAGCCACCGACACACGATGTTGGCACATTGTAGACCACGACCACAGCTCATGGGCTCATCACTACTCTGTTCTCAACTTCGAACTCTTTCCGAGCAAGCCTTTAATTCCCTGCAGTCCCCTTCCGCCTCCCAGTCCCATCCTGTGGCACCAATGCCGTCTCGAAAAACAAAATCAGCCAAACCTTCGCGCTATTGGATTTTTCTTGGTCAGGAGCTGAAGCGGCTGAACGAATCGGAAGGTGAGTCGGACGAAGCCTGTTCTCTCTGTCTATGAGACTGATCTGATACCAACAGGCTTACCACCGGGCCAAAAGCACCACATATCCACTGCTCCTGAAATCCGACGCTCAATACGCGAACGGTGGTTTGCGATGAGCAAAGACGAGCAAGTGGCTGCTACGGAAGATGGATACCAACAAACACTTGCACGCTTAACTCGTTCAGGGACGACCCAAACTGCTCGCCTCATACGCCAGATTGGAGAACGTGTGCGTCCGTCAATCCGTTCGTTTAGGTACTCACTACTAAGGAAATATCCCATAGCTGGAGTTGTTGAAGGAATATAAGGGATCGGAGTTCGCAATTGTGATGGTAACACGAGCAGAGAAAGAGCCAACCGTGTTTCATAGCTCGCATCACGTGCAGGACTTCTGGAAGGACAAGTTCCAAACCTCACTCGAAGACACCGCAAAGGAAATGAAGCATTATATCAATACAGCGCAGAGGATACGACCTTCAGCGAGGGAATTAAGCGTTGAAGAGCTTCAAGAAATGTTACAGACGCTGCCGAAAGCCGAGCGCACCCGCGGCTTGAACACCTTGCGCGACTACGACCGCACCCCCACGAAATTAGACGTGGGCATTACATTGACGGACATGATAACACGAAAGCTTCGTCAGTCTCCATTTCCGTCTCACCATTACATACCAAAGAACCATAACTAACATCGAAAATATTCCGCTCAAAAGGCGAGCACACAGGAAGTCCCACAACGCGAATGCAATACACCAAGTTCGACGAAAAGATCACTAAGAAATACGGGATCATAATCGAAAATTGGCCTCCGGTTCAGTTCGTCCCTCTATCATGGCAATCCAATATGCGAGAGACCCTGACGCTCTATCATGCGTGGAAGTCCGGCTCGACGAAGTTCAGGAAGCTCTCTGAGGAAGAAAAAAGACAATGGGACGAGACACGCGCACGCCTCAAAAAAGAACGCGCTGCTACGTATGGCGCTAGTTACTTGGACGGGAGTGTCGCCAAGTATATGCCTGCCTATCTTCTCGACTTCGACCACAAGGCTATTGGCACTGTCGATCAGATCGCTATGTTCATGGACGCGCCGTTCGTTTTATTGCGCAAGTGGCAGGAGAGTGGGGATCCGCGTGCGTCAGGTATCAAACTGGACCTCGCCCAGGGGCGAAAACCGACAAATACATAGTACGGCACCGCTCCGCTAGGACAGCCAGAATTCGGGGAAACAGAGCCAACGATAGTAAGTATCATGGGCCCTCATGTACACAGTCATACCCACTGCTATATAGTATTTAAATTACACACTCAAACGTTGCACGGCAACCTTTTATGTGCGTCCTCCCTCAGGACAGTCATCTGTGTCATCTCGGTAGCCTCCGAGTCACAGCGTTACTTAGAGGGAACTTGCGAGTCAATGCTGGTTAGATTAGAACCAACATCATTGTCCTGTTCCTCTTGTCGTCGTCGTCGCACAAGGTAGAGCTGTAGGAGAGAGTCAAAATGACTGCAACAAGGTCACTAGTACTGGCAGCGGCGCTCGATGAATATTTGAGGTTATATGGGCGCTTATATAACTTGAACCAGAACCGTGACTGCCAGTGTAGCCCCGTAATGTTTGCACTCTGCAGATCACGGCTCCAGCCCAGGCGATCTCCAGTATCCCGGAATCAGTCTCGAACTCTTTCCATGCTGCCCTCTGAATCCTTAAAACCCACAAAGAAACTGTCCACATACAGCAAGCTTCCTTCGCGCTGGACAGTCTTCTGCGCTCAGGAGTTGAAGCGGTTGAACGACGGTGTGTGGGGGAAATTACTGACTGTTGTCTCAAGAAGGCTGACTCAAAGTTACTAGCCTTACCAAAGGGTCAAAAACACATGTTAATGGGCGACCACAATGGTGTACGTGCACTACGCGAGCGGTGGTTGGCTATGAGCGAAGAGGAGCGTGTGTCCGCCACGGAGACCGGATACCAAGAAGCAGTCACCCGCTCGAAGGCCCGTCCGGGAAGAACTACTCGGAAGATAGGCAACATTCAGTGGCTTGTGCGTCTACTGTCCCCTTTACTAAATTCATAGCACTGACAAGTTTTCGTGCCCGTCGCATAGCTAGAGGGAGTGAAGGGACACAGGGAGTCAGAGTATGCACTGGTCGTATTGACACGTTCAGAGAAGGAGCCGATGGTGTTTCGGAGCTCGCACTACGTAGATGACTTCTGGAAGGAGAAGTTCCAGAGCTCACTTGAGGGGATCGCAAAGGCCATGCAAGCACATACCTATAAGGCCAAGAGATTGCGACCTCTGGCGAAAGATATGAGCATCGAACACATTCGGGAGTTGCTCGCGAAATTCCCAGACGGCCCCAAGACTTTTAAACGAGACGTGGACGGTGGACTGCTCGACTACGATTTTATGCCCGACATGCAAGATGTACTGTGTGCCACACACAAACTTATATCTCAAAAGCTTTGTCAGTTTTCCCTCTCCTGCGTCTCAGTTCTTCTGCCGCATGTGTTCCTATACGACGCAACGATCACTGACTCACATCTGAAGGGGAAGCCACGGGAAACCTACGAAAACGCCCGCCGCGCATGCAATATCGCCAATTTGACGAGGTAATTACCAAGGAGTATGGAATTACCATCGAAGGCTGGCCCGCCGTGCCGTTCGCCTCTTCCACTCGCAACGTGCACGATGCTCTGATGCTGTATCTTGCCTGGAGATCCGGCGAGGCGAGATTCAAGAAGCTGACCCCGGCGGAGAAGACACTATGGGACGTGACGCGAGAACGTCTCAAGCAAGAACGCGTCGGCTCTCATACCTCAGAAGAAATTGAGATCGCCCGACGGATCCATCTGCATTGGATAGATTATGACAATAAGGTTATCGGAACGATTGGTCAAATCGCCATGTTCATGGACGCGCCGTTCGCCGTATTGCGCAAGTGGCAGGAGAGTGGAGATCCGCGTATATCTAGTATCAGACTAAACCAGGGGCAAAAAATGACAAATGCTTGATAAGTACGCTACGCTAGGACATTCAGAATGCGGGGAAACAGTCAAGGATGCGAAGTGTTACGTACCCTCATGTATACAGTCATACCCACTACCCTATAGTACATAAGTTACACACTCAAATGTTCCACATTCACCTCTTTTGCGCGTCTTCCCTCAGGCTGTTATACAGGTGTCATCTCAGTAGCCTCTCAGCGTTACTTGGAGGATCCTTTGCGAGTCAAGTTGTTGTCGCACAAAATAGAGCTGCTACAGGAGAGTGTCAAGATTGCTGCAGCAACTTCATCAGCACCCGGTGGTTATGTGAGCGCCGATATGACTTAAACCAGAACCGTGACGCTGCAGCCTGCCTATAATGTTTGCACGTACACTCTGCAGACCACAGCTCCGGCCCAGGCGATCTCCAGGACTAGTATCGTGCATTCAGTCTCAAACTCCTCCTATGCTGTCCTCTGAATCCTCAAATCCCACAAAGAAACCGCCTCCAAGTCCACGAAAAACCAAGATAATCATAGGCAGACTTCCTTCGCGCTACCACCTCTTCTGTGTCCAGGAGGTGAAGCGGTTGAACGACGGTGCGTTGGGAAATATTGCTGAATGTTTCCTCGAGAAAGCTTACCCAAAGTTACTAGCCTTACCGAAGGGTCAAAAACGTCTGTTGATCGGCGACCCCGATGGTGTACGTGCACTGCGCGAGCGGTGGATGGCTATGAGCGAAGAGGAGCGTGTGTCCGCCACGGAGACCGCATACCAAGAAGCAGTCGCCCGCATAAAGGCCCATTCGGGAAAAACTACACGTCAAATAGGCAATATTCAGTGGCTTGTGCGTCTCACCGCCCCCCTACTAAGTTCCCAGTACTGACAAGTATTTGTGCCCGCTGCATAGCTAGAGGGGCTGAAAGAATACAAGGAGTTAGAGTATGCACTGGTTATATTGAGGCGTTCGGAGAAGGAGCCGATGGTGTTTCAGAGCTCGCACTACGTAGAGGGCTTCTGGAAGGAGAAGTTCCAGAGTTCGCTGCAGGATATCGCAAAGGCCATGCAAATACATACCTATAAGGCCAAAGGAATGCGACCTCTGGCGAAGGATATGAGCATCGAACACATCCGGGAGTTGCTCGCGAAATTCTCAAACGACCCCAAGGATACTATACGAGACGTGAATGGCGCTCCGCTCGACTACGCCTTTATGCCCGACGTGTACGACGTGCAACGTGCCACACACGAACTTATGTCTCAGAAATTACGTCAGTGTCCATTCTCACATCTCTATGTCTCTACTGTGGGTGTTCCTAATGACGATCACTGGCACTGACACATATCTGAAGGTGAGGCAACGCGAAGACCAGGAACACGCCCGATGCGCGTGCAGTATCGCATATTTGACGAGGCGATTACCAAGCGGTATGGTGTCACTATCGAAGGCTGGCCCGCCGTGCGGTTCGGCAACACGTTTTCCAACGTCCGAGATTCTCTGACGCTGTACCTGGCCTGGCGATCTGGCGAGGCGAGATTCAGGAAGCTGACCTCGGTGGAGAAGAAACTGTGGGACATGACGCGGGAACGTCTCAAGGAAGAACGCGTCGGCTCTCATACCTCAGAGGAAATTGAGGCCGCCCGACAGATCCATCTGTATTGGATAGAGTATGACAACAGGGTTATCGGCACGATAGGGCAGATAGCTATGTTCATGGATGCGCCTTTCGCTACTTTGCGTAAGTGGCGAGAGAGTGGGGATCCCCGGGGATTTGGATGCAGGCCCAAGATGGGAGGGAAGAGACAGGATAAGCTTGATACACTGAGCCCTGGCGGTATCGCCCTGCCGGCACATTCAAGGTGAAGAGATGCGGAGTGCGATGTCCACAATCATATATTCATTATTATATACCCTAATAAAATACTCGCCCTTGCCGCGTGTGTCGTCCTCTGAGCAAAGCATCTGCAAGTACTCTCGACGACAAGTTCCAGAGACGGGCACATGTTACACTACATGCTTGAACATGTTTTCGTGTCACTCAGTATTACTTATTAGATACAACCGAAGCCTATGCACCGTACGAGCCCACAGGCCTTGAGCTGCTCGTCGTTGGAGATATCCGGGTGCTTACAATCGATTGGGGTCGGCGTCGGCGTTACAGTTACTGTAGTTGTCGTTAACGTAACCGGGGGTGCACTGAAGAAGGTAATTAGCCAGTGTATGATAGCTTGTGGTACGTATGAATCATTCACTTATTCGGGATATTGCTCAGGAAGGGGGCATTCACGCCGATGTGTATCGCCGGCTCCCTCCTCTCTAGATCCAGACCTTTCCTCCTTCGTACCACTTTCACAATTCTGGTAGGTTGGAGCCGGGTCTCCGTGGCTGCAGACTGAGGCAAAATTACTTCGTTATGCAACGCGTCATCGAACTCCGATGCGAAGTTGGGAGAGAACTTCAACTGTTCCAAGGCACCGCTTTGTTGAAGCTTGGAAAGTGGGTATGGTTGGTGATCTCGTTTGGCCGGTGTAGATGGCAAAGTGGACTGTGGGAACGCTGGAGGGGCGGGAGCTGCTGGATGCGATTGGGTGGCGTCATGATGTCTGTCCATACGAGACGAAAACTCTGATTAGCCTTCAACCATTGACAGATCGAGCATAAGAAAAAGCTCACCCAAGCCCGAGGATTGACCTAAGGGTTCCAACCGCGGCTTTGAGCTCCGGAGATGCTTGATTACCTACTATCTGTTTCACTCCCAGAGTGCCCAGCGCCCCGCTTCCTCCGTCTTCACCGTCCTGACGGTTTGCAATAACGTGACCACCGCCGAAGTTACGAAGGGTATCGGCAAAGATGTGCAGGTGAGCAGGCGGCGCTGATTGGACGTTATCAGTGAACGTAGGCTGAGGTAGAGGGTCGGTGGGGCTTGGAACTCCGTTCGGGAAGAGGCGACTGACGGCATCTGGAGAGAGAGCATTCAGGGGGATCCTGCGCCTGCCTAACTCTGAGTCGTGTAGGGAAGACAATGAACGTGCAGGGGCGGAGAAAGCCGAAGTCGCAAGGTATAGGATGGCAAGGAGAAGACTGGCAGATGATGTGC
This sequence comes from Irpex lacteus, assembly GCA_001986395.2. NCBI lineage: Eukaryota > Fungi > Basidiomycota > Agaricomycetes > Polyporales > Irpicaceae > Irpex > Irpex lacteus. Next base: position 100,545 of record MQVO02000046.1, on the reverse strand, counting down.
GCATTGTGTCGTAGAAAGGGGTGAATGAGTGTGTATGAGACGTAGGGTGGGCAATTGGCGGTGCTAGTATACGCGTAAAACGAACTAAAAGACTGCAAACGGTCAGTACCAGATAGTGTGAGATAGGAGAAACGTACCAGCCAGTGTCAATAAAACAAGCGGCCAGCGCAGGAGAAGAGGTGAACTTGAGTGAGCTACAGAACTGTCGCCGATGTGTTAGTCGTTATATATGCCGCACTCTGCAACCTCATCGTGTCAGATTCTCTAATGCGAAATGGGTAGATCGGTCATTAGGCACCGTAATCAAGGATATTTTGATACGATGGAGGCCCTCAAACGCATCCACTGCCACGATAGACATGAAGAAGTTTAAGCAGGATGATCCAGCGGTGATAACACGTGAGGTTGGCGAACGCGCGTTGTCCGCTGGCACTGCACGTACTTCTCTGAGTTGATAAGTGGCATGATGGTTGTCAGAGTGCTGAAGTGTAAGAGCAGAGCTTGGTACTTACCATACTATGTCGCGACCGTTGGGCTCAGTCAAGTCACGGTGAAGTGCAGAGTACACCCCATGCGACTGCTTGTTTTGTACTCTGAGTTGGATAGCATGAGCACTGGCATCAACTTTCCGACATACATTTCACGCCAGAACAACTTGAGTATAAGTATACCTAAAATTAGCGCAGGGTTTAAGAGCAGGCCCTAGGGCATGGACAAGCATCGGCCGAGGACACGTTGATGAACTTAAAAAACCCTTTTGTGGACGTTGGTGTCAAAGGACTGCGGCGTGTGAATTGATGCGCCCTTCCATAAATATCCAACGTGTGGGGTTACTGTAGGTGCAAAGTACGTCATTGCATGTGCCAGCGACAGCGTGTCGTCATCGGAGATCAACCACGTTCAAAAGGCGAGCTCGTTCTCATCTGAATTTCCCACAACATATCCATTCCCCTCTCCTCAACGCTCTCAACGACGACCACGATCTTGAACATGTCTGCCATCATTCGCTCCCAAGCTCCACGTGCCATAGCAGGCGCATCAGTAGCGCGTACGCCCGTTGCTGCTAGTGCTTTGGTTTGTCTCCATCAATGTCCAACTCGATGAGCTGTGGTCGCTAACATCTTGGCCACAATCAGCGTGCACGGACTATGGCTACTATTCCGGACCCTCAACACCCGACTGACAAGCCCCTACCCAATGACAAACCGAGCATACCTAAGGTCGACAAACCGAGCTCGAACAACACCTTCCTGTACCTCGTCGGCGGAACAGCAGCAGCTGTTGGCGGCTGGTGGTACACGCAACAGAGTGGCGCTCAGGTGCACCCCCACGATCAGAGGAAGGCTGATGAAGAGCGTGCCAAGCAGAAGGCCGCTGAGCTGAGGGACGCTGGTGTTGCGACAGCGCATGATGCGGTGAAGGAGGGCGAGAGAGCGTACGAAGACACCAAGGTAGGCACCTTTTCGAGATGAATATCGCTTCTTCAAATGCGATGCTCAACGTGTCCTTCACATGTTCTAGAGTGCTGCTAAGGGCAAACTCGACCAAGCCCGCTCGGAAGCAGACTCAGCAGCTGCTGCCGCCCAAGCCAAAATCGATGCATACAAGCAGTCTGCTCAACAGTCTCTCGACCATGCCAAGGCCAGCGCAACCGCAACCTATAACGATGCCGCGCACAAAGCCCACGATGCGTACGATCATGCCGCGCAGAAGGTGCAGGAGGAGAAGCAGAGCTGGGGAGCGTGGCTCGGCAGTTGGTTCGGCTACGGAAAGTCGAAAGCTGAGGACGCGAAGAGCGAAGGAGCTAAGCAGGTGGCTAAGGGCGCTGGAAAGGTTGAGGAAGGTGCGGCAAAGGTTGAGAAGGAGGCTCAAAAGCGGGCGTGAGCAGAGGCCGAGGCCAGACAAGTATAATTTGAGACTCAGACTTGCGTTTCGAACACCTGTCAACTAATGTAATTGTACTAGTATCTTTGCACTGAAAACCTCATTCAATGCTTGTGCAACCTGAATTGTGCTCTGATTGCTCCGTCGTAACCTACAGCGCCGAGGCCAAACAAGTGGCTATCATCACACCGATCGAGCCGCGTCCCCGGAACTGATGAATCCTGGGCGGTGGCGATCATTCATTCATCTCTTTTTTTGCCTTCCACATACACTTTCCCCGTAAGTTTCGGACAGCGTGGCTCTTCCTTCACTGATCCACCTCTCGTTTTTAGGATCTATGGACCGTGATTGCGTGCTCTGAGGTTGATTCGATCATACGCTGGCATAGCTCACAAATTGCGGGCGTACGTTGTACATCCTCCACGCTTCAGTTTATTGGACGAGAAACAGCGGTGGCTAGCTCACTTCCAGACCGTCGCCCACCTGAAGCAGCGTCCGTCTTGACGTTGAGCGAATCACCGTGATGTTACCGAAAGTTTCACAGCAGCCCGAACCTCCCTTCGCGTCCCAGTCCCGTTCGTAGCGCACAATACTCACCCTTACTAGGTCTGGAATGAGAAGGCAGAGATGTGTATATAAGCCCTCACTTCGGATAGGTATCCCTCAGCTCCCTCCGAGTTCACCTCCTCTCCTTCGTTCTTCTCGTGCTAGCCACAAATCAAGTCAGTGCCGGTCGGTATGTGATCCCAGTCCACTTCAATACCATTTCATCGTTTGCTAACTGATATCCATGTACTAGCTCGACTTGATCTTTTCATCTCCCACTTATTCATTCATTCACGACAGACGTTCTTACACGACTCACGAATATTCGCTCGCTGCTCACTTCTCATCTCACGACCACTCCCCATTCGTTCCACCTTTCATTCTAAGCCTTTCCGCTGCTTTTTACCCGTCTCACGATGCGTTCTTCCACTACCGCCCTTGTCGCCCTCGCCATCGTGCTGTCCTCTGCAGCCCCTGCGCTCTCTGCGCCCACTCCAGTAACGATGGGTAAGCTTCTTCCCCTCGGACCTGACTTGCAAAGCACGCCTTCTACCACTGGGAGCTCACCAGTACCTCCGAAATTCTTCGGCGGTATAGGGCCAGCTAGGATCATTGCTGGTATCAAGCCACCTGGAACGGTCCTCTCTCTTCCCGTCCATCTCCCTGGCTCTCCTGAGAACTTGGGACTAATAAAGGAAACCAAGCAACGTCGACAAGTCGAGGAACTAATCAACCTTGTATCTCGTGCTCTCGAAGAGGACGATGAGAGTAGTGCCGCGCTGGGCCTTGGTGACTTGAAGAAGCTTACGCCGCTGGCCAAGATTGGTGGGAGCCTTTTTGGCATCGGGTCTGACATTTTCAATATCTTGTAAGTTAAATTCGCCTCTGACACTACATACATCTTCTGACTGAACTTTGCTCGTAGCCACAAGCCTACTCCTACACCGGCACCGGCACCAGCTGCACCAGCCCCGACGGCAGCAGGGCAAGCCCAACGTCGTGAATTCGAGGCTCGAGATTTCGACGAGCTTGTGCAGCTGTTGGCCAGGGGCGACATTGACTTGGATGAAAGTGGTGCCTTCAGCATTGGGTCGCTTTTGAAGCCCCTTACCCATCTAATTCCTGCTATATTCGGTGGAGGCAATGCCCCGCCTCCTCCTCCTCCCCCTCCTCCAGCAGCCGCTCCCGCTCCCGCTACATCTCAGCCAGCTCAAAAGCGAGATGTATCGGACGTCAGCGCGACTATCAGTCGACGTGACATAGAGGACTTCATGGAGCTCATCGCGAGGGCCGCTGAGGATGACGACTTGGAGAGCGGCGCGTCTATCGTTAGTACAATCGCCAAATTGGGCTCGAAAATTCTCGGCGAGGGCAGTACGATAGACAAGATTGGGAAGGGTCTTGGACATCTGAACACTATCACTACCGTGGTTGATGGAGTGTAAGTGCATCCATTGTTGTAGACTTCATTCTCTGACATTGACATTCGATGATTTTTGCAGAAAACAATTCTTGACACCTCCTCCTCCCCCTCCTCCCGCGGCGGCACCAGCTCCAGCAGCAGCACCGCCGAAGCGAGATGTGTCGGATATCGGTGCAACGTTCAGTCGACGTGACCTAGAGGAATTTATGGAGATCGTCGCAAGGGCTGCAGATGACGATAACTTGGAGAGCGGCGCGTCCTTGGTTTCGTCTATCGTGCAAGGGGCCAAGAAACTCTTTGGTAGCGCCGAGAAGATAGGGGATGTTCTGGATAAGGCGAACACTGTTACTACAGTAATCAGCGGAGCGTAAGTGCATTTCAATTGGCGTCGTTTTGATTTGATACTGACATCCTTTAACCTGTAGGAAACAATTCTTGACGCCTCCCCCTCCTCCCCCTCCTGCACCCGCTCCTGCTGCAGCTGCACCTCCGCCGGCCGCTCGCAGCTTGAACGAGTTAGATTAAAGGCTTATGAAAGGACCGCAACGTTCCTTGTGATCATTCAATGTTTCACCCGGGAGAGTAGTTCATTGCGGTGTTTGTAGTGTATTTCTGTGTAACGTTTCGTCTAATTTGAATGATATACCGAGCTCGGAGGGGCTCATCTTTGCTCAATACCAAGTTAGCAGTGGCATGCGTAGGGGACCTTCAGGTAGTCGATAGTCTACGAGTGTTCGATCGTCTACAATGACCTTGTAAGTAATACCCATGCTCTGGAGGTGACTGACCAAGAATATGTCCGAGTCCAAACTTCGAACATCATCTTTACGAGGACAACATTATCAATAGTGATTAAAAGACATACGATCAAAGCGATTGAACAAAACATTGAAAGCGAGAAAACAGAAGCAACGAGATAAAGTACTCAAAGGTAGATAACTGGAGAAACCGGCGATTCCGTCCACAAACTACGCACGAATATATGTAAAGTATACCAAAGCAAGCAACAGAAAACAAATTAATCCCAGTCAAAGTTAAGACACATCCTCACTAGCGCAGTCCATACATCAGTTTCCCACCCTAGTGGAGATAGGGAACGCTGGAATGCCTTCGCTATCAACTTTCACGACCTCTATTTCCTTCGCAGCACCCTTCAGCAACTCCCTATACTCCTCAAGCGACTCATCCTTCTCTCCATACCACACTTCAAGCTTCAAATACTCGAGAGGCTTCAAGTTCAGCTCAGACTCATCCGAGTCGTCTTCGGAAGAGGAAGAAGTGGGAGGGAGAGGAGCAGAAGAGCGGTAGTGTGCCGCATGAAGATCAAGACACGCCTTCACAGCCAACACATACCGATGCGACCGACTCTCCACTTGCACCTCCGTCCTGCCCCGTTGACACGTGAGCAGTTCGAACAAGACTTCAGTCACCCACGGCATCCCAGGGACAAACACCAACTCCAGGCTCTCCAACCTTGGGAAAATCGGCGTACGCGTACCTTGAACCATTAGTACCCCATTAACATGATCGGGCGCGAGCAAGGGCAGAATAGCGAGGATCGCCATCGTGGCCGCGCGGACCACTCGTGCGTTGGCGCACATGTGGAAGATGGTGCTCCAGAGAATAGGGTCGAGGTATACAGCTTGCTCGCCTTGTGGTTGTCCGTTTGGGCCTTGATTGGCTGAAATCCAGAATGCGCCTGAGGCGGAGAGTGAGTCCAGAGACGAGAACGCATGGGAGTTGTGGAGTGCGGTGAGAAAACCGAGGAGGCTGAGGTGACGGGCTTCGGTGGTTATTCCCGCACCGTTCAAGTGAGAAGACATGCGGAGGATTTCCCTTGCTTTCTCCTTCTTCTGAATACTAGCGCTCCCGTCGCCGCCAAGTCCATGTTCGTCGTCACTGCTATCCATACCGCGGACGGCTACACAGACCTCCCATCGCAAAGCCTCCACATTCACGTCTAGCGCAGAGATCGGAGGTCCGAATTTTTGTGTATAGGAGCTTAAATAGTCGACTAATAAGGCATACTGCGTAGCAGCAGCTCCACCCGCCGGCTGTTTAACGTCAACAGCAAGATGATCAAGTTGCGGCATGTCGAGCATATTCAAAAAGATATTGCACCGCGCGCAGTTGTCCTCTGAGATCTCAAGCTTCCGGAGCCGAAGCATCGGGATCTTCGAGGGCTGGGCTTGGCCGTCGGTGATCGTGAGGCGTACGGGAGTTGGGAGCTGAGGGAGTGTACGACGCAGGATGATTGTCTCGAGTAACGGAAGCCGGCGTAGACAGCGTTCAAACTCGTCCAGGGAGGGCGTGAATGTTGACTTGTTCATGGCAGCCAGCTCTTCGTCCGTGACCTTCCACACCGAACACACGCTCTCTCGAATGATGGGTGTTTCTTGGGTGGGAAGACAGAGCTTGTGTGTGACTTCGAGATGCGTCAGGTTGGGGCAGTTGAATGTTGACCAAGGTATATAGGACTCGCGGAGGACAAGGCGAGTGAGGTGTGGTAGGGGTTCGGCGGCGAACCATGGCGTCGGGATGGCGTAATGACAGCCGACTTTACCACGTATGTCGATGTCGATCTCCGAGAGGTTTGGCGCGGGCCGTGTGAACAACGGTCGAAGCAATCCTAACGTACGTGGGGTGAGGGTAACCAGAACAGAACGAAGTCTAGATAAATTTTCTGGCGTCTTCTCAAGAATCTTGCATATCACTTGGTCTTCGGTGGTCCTGGTTCTGAATCTTTTCTTACTGGCAAGTGGCTTCAGCGTGAGCGCGAGAGGAAACCCGCCTGAGCGTTCGAGCCATTCTGTAATCCAACGCGTGCAGCCAGGAGTGCAGAGTAACTCATCCCAAAGCTCGCCATATCCAAGTGCAGCGTATCGAAGTTGACGACAGACGTGGGTTATATATACCCAGCCGAGCCCTATGACGACAAAACCTGGGTCGGACGACGGAGTAGAGGATGATGCATGTTCGAGAGCCTGAGGCGACGGGAATGGATCAATGGTGCGAAGGTAAAGGATTATTAGGCCGAGGATTTCGGGAGACAGCTTGAGGATGGGCTGAGACGCATTGTGACGCGTGGCTTCTTCTGGTGTCATCACTAGGACCGGGGAGCCTGGCGTATTTTCACCATCGCCATTTACACCAGTGAATTCTGGGATAAGTACCCGTAATCTGTAGCGGGAAATATTCCATACAAGTTAGATTTCGGTCTGAAGGTAATGTCTTTCCACAAACCTAGTTAGGTACGCCCGCACGATATCGATGGTCAGCGAGGGCATTGGGGGCAATGGGCGAGTCCTCGTGAACGTTCAGAGTTGAAGAACGCGAAGCGTTCGTTGCTAGCTACCGCCTCGCTGGCAGGGTCATAGAGGGTATATACTACTTAGGCTCGGACATTTCCGTTCGTCCTGGCCTTAGGCCGCATCATCGCCGAGGTGCGCACAGTGGAATCGTTGATGATGAACTGTAAGAATGAAAGCGCAACGGTCAGACGTGCGCAACGGGAGCCATATGAAAGTAAGAAGTTACTTGACTGCGTCATGGCGTGGTGGAGACTTGGTAGAGACGCAGAACGCGATCATCTCCAAGTACAGCTGGCGCTTATGAGTTGGGGACTAGCGCTGACTACAATAATAGTCTCAGTCGGGCCTCCGTTGAACGGAGTCCGTTCAGCTTGAACTGGCAATCATGTATTCCTCCTTGACACCAAGTAGATCACACCTCAAGTTCAAGTTCCTCAAATTGCAGCCTCATATAGCACTTCATGCTCAGATCTGTCACTCTTCGAATGAAGCCAAACCACGCGGAAGACCACGGAAGCCTTATACCATATTCTTCAATGATCAGCTGAAGGCAATGAACTCCGGTACGCACATTCTCATCACACTGTCTCAAGCAACTGAACCAATCTAGCGTTGAATGAGGACCAAAAGCCCTACTCTGCGAAAAATCTCCTCGTCAAGCAACGTATATCTGAACAATGGAATGCCATGAGCGAAGAACAGCGCACTGCGGTAACGGGTACTGGGGTACACGCTCGACCGAAAATAGCAGCCTTGGGCAAGAGGGAGAAGCAAACAAATTCACAGAAGACACGTAGAGCAGAGGAACTTCTGGAATCACTGCGACAGGAGGTGTGTTGTACGGGTTGTGTGGCACTTGTATTGCAGCTAACATCCGTGCGCACTGTCTCCAGCTGTCAGCCCTTCGGGCAGAGGATGGTCATGACGCAAAGCACGTAACGCGCACGGTTATACACCAGGATGATGATGAGCGGCTCTCGGTGTTCCATAGCCAAAGGAAAATCATCGCGTACTGGGATCCCACCACATTCCCGGAGCGGCATTACGTTGAGAACGTACGAGAAACGGTAAAGGCTGGAGCCTTGTCGTTGGACGAACTCAAAAACATCTTGGATCGTCTTCCCGAAAATCATCGGACACCCCAGGCTCTACTCCAGATGCATAAAGGCTACACATTCGCGCCGAAATGGGAGGACCTACTAAACGAGACCTTCAAGTTCACGAAAGCCCAGTTACGTGAGTGACCATCTTCTCTCTCCCTCCCACACCCTCTTCCCCTTATGATACACTGTGCTCAGTATGTATTTCTCTATTGACACACTGCTCTGTCGCGACGTAAAATAGGGGAAATCACAGGTGGTAAAGCGGAGAGAATGTTTTATACAACCTTCGACAGGATGATCACGGAGAGGCTCGGCGTAACGATATCAGGGTGGCCGCTGCCCACGTTCCTACCGCGACCACGTAACATGCGTGAGATGATTACGAGGTACCTGGCCTGGAGATCCGGTGCGATGCGATTCAGGAAGCTCGAGCCGGAGGAAAAGAAGCTCTGGGATGAAACGAGGGCGCAACTGAGGAAGGAGCGGGAAAAGTGGCTCGCTAGCTCAGGTGTGGAAGGCATTCCTCCAGCATCTCCCAGTGGTGAGAAGTTCGATGCGAGCAGGGCTTTGGGGACCATCGACCAGATTGCAATGTTTTTGGATCTCCCCGTGGATTATGAAAGATATATCAGCGCCGAGACGAAGGCGATCCTCGAGGCAGGGCGAAAACAGTCGGTCGCTGCCTGAATCGATAGAGCTGCTTGGAGGTTCAAGTCTAAAGAGAGGGGAGACAGTGTCAACATCCGATGCATGTACGTTACCACCATACCCATACCCATAATTCGAGTGCTTGCATCATTAGTTTCGTACAGTAAATTTTTGAGTGCACGTGTAATGTGCGCGGAACCTTGAACTTGAAGTCCCTCCCGGGTTCTTACTCTTGTTCGCGAATCAAGTTCTTCCCGCCCCTCGCGACGTAGTTGATCACTACCGGTCACAAATGTCTTACTAGAATTCAATGCGAAGTTCATGTTGGAGCACTGCAAACTCCGCTTGGAGTAACGTACCCTACGGCTATCTATGTGCGTTGGCTCGACAAGCTCTACTCACGAAAGATCAATTCAAGTAGTGACTGTAGATGTTGGACAGACGATATCAACTCCGACCTCAAAGCCGCATCGCCAGATACGCAAGTACCCTGGCTTCGTCGTTGTGTTCCCCGACTAATGCACATGGTCAGATAACAGATACAGTGGTACGACGACTACAATGAACCACAGGCTCTTCTATCGGGGCACCCTCTGTCACTTCGCCGGTACGCAGTTGACGACTGCTCCGCCACTCGGGCCAGCAGGGCTCTGAAAAGTGAGGTAAGTCAGTCAGCGCGATGCTCGTGTGTGGCACATAGGGTGTACCTAAAAACCGAAGATATAGAAAGACTTACCTGGATGGGTTCGGTGCAGTACATGGTGTTGGCGCTGCACTCGTAGACTGGGTTGCCCCACGGTGCTGGTACCCACGGTGAGCATTGTGTTCCTACCCAGGAATCTGATGCAGACGACTCGGACGCCGAAATCTATGGAATTGAGTTGGAGAGGCAGCATCAGACCTTGTGCATGACCTGGCAAGCAAGACAGAGGAACTCACTTGGAAGACGTCCATGCAGCAGTACACTGCGCGTGCTCGTATACTCGCTGAGAAAGCCAGCTCGAAGAAGACGAAGAGAGCGAGAAGGACAGAGCCGGAGCAGGAGCACCGTGACATGGAAGCTATCGAGTGCAGCGTGGATAAACTATCTGGTAGGAGCAGAACATCAGTGCTTTTCCCGCTCGCTCACGCGACGGATTTATAGCTACCTCACCATACCGCAGAACACTGCATTTTAACCTACGATGGATACCTTTCCTCTCTCTGGACCCCTAGGCGCAAGCAGTCGGTACGATCAAGTTTACTGCATGTGAACATCCGACACTCCTTGACTTGTGTCTGGAATCCCGGGCCTGCAACAAATCTGGCCCGCGTGCGCTGCTTCAAGTTCAGGTCTGTCACAGTAGTACGCCGATCCGAATGTTGCAACTTCAATGACCTCGCCAAGGATGACGAGCTCGTATTTCATTCGCGATGCTGCAAGTCCACAACGCTGACTCCGCTGGGAGAGTCAATATTGGTCTGCGACTCGCACGAGATAATTGGTTGAGTATTATAACTTCGTTATTGCGCGCAAGCAAACTAGCTAACATGACACGTGTACAGATAACAAGACAAGCAACGGCTAACTCCACTGTATCACAAAATCTCGGCTACAAAGTTCTCTCAGTCGACTGGTACGCAGTTGACAGCTGTTCCACCAAACGAGCCCTGCAGAGTAGGGTAAGTCGATCAGTATGATGTTCATACACATTGGGGTTTTGGAAGCTAAAGATGGAAGTAACGTACCTGGAGGGTGTTTGTGCAGTACATGACGTTGGCATCGCACTCAAAGGATGGGTCGACCCATTCTGGGGGGTACAGCGTGCAATCCGTTCCTACCCAGGAGTACGACGCTGATGATGATGCCGTCTGTCTCCTGAGAGGTGAGTTCGCGGATAACGAGCGGGTCTGAGAAGACAGACGTCAGAGCTTGTCATTGGAGATATTGGCCCGAGAAGACGCACCTGAAGTTTGTTCTTGCAGCAGTATGGCGAGCGTACTCGTATGCTAGCTGCAGAGGCCAGCTCGAAGAAGAAGAAGACTGCGAGCAGGACAGAGGCGAGGGAGAAATACATGGTGGCTGTCGAGCGTCGAAGCCGCAAGCGAGGTGGGTAGACTGGCTAGTGGGAGCGAAAGCGACTTTCCTCACTCGCTCATCCGTTCATTTTATAGCCATACATATAGCTCTGCGCACAGCATACTGTACCCTGAACCTGCGATGGGAGCGCCTTCCGCGCTCTCTGGGCGCAAGTAGTTGCGATCGAAATTGCCACATATGGTCATCCGCTCCTCGCCTCGTTCCTGGTCGTGCAACAAATCTGGCCCGTCTGCTCCTTCATATATACTTAAATGGGAATTACGATCGTGGTCCTCCCGTTGTGCGTTAGCACGATCGGCTCTTTGCATCGTTTGCTATCCGTATATGGTCTTCCGCTCAAGCATGACTAGGATTTCGCCGGAGCTTCGTATACCAGGCAGGATTGAAATCCTTGGGTGGTGAAGTTGCGGTCTCGGGCTTGTGTATGGGCTGGTCTACACCCATGTGGGAGGAGGATTTGCATCGAACCCGACGAGTGGGCTTGGTGGATCGAGGGGTGTCCCGGCCGAATCTCAGGGTAGCCTTACGGCCAGCTCGGTCAGCGCAAGCGCCATCGCAGGTGAGCGTGCTCGGCTGTTGTTGCTGATACTAGTCCCTTCTCTGGCTCAAGGGATCCGTCTACGCTGTGGACCGGCCATGAAAGCGTGGATGCACAAGCATTAAACTACCCCCTCACCGGGACGTTGTAACAGTTGCATCTCCATAAAAGGCGCAAAAGGGATTCAATTCGAACCCCTGACCCACTGTTCCACTTAACATCCCGCTGGCGATTTTATATATTCTTTAAAACTACCATGCGGTGAAGGCTTATGATCCTGGCTACTGATACGCATGGCGAGGCATACCTGTGATATACCGTTGTACTGTACTTCGGTGACGTCTGGCAATGACCTATATCTGATTAGGCTAAGAAAAGCCGAACGTTTGGTGACTTCTGCAGCCTACCAAGCTCCTATTCGTCATTCCCCTTGGTTTATTTAGTTCAATCGATATGCCTCACCGGTTGTCAAATATTCCGAGTCTTGTCAAGTTTCCCGAATCCCACGAGAACGACAACACTGACTCCCAGAAAGACGATATTAACTTATCGATGGAGAAGAATAGTATTAGATTATGTGGCTGGATTGTGGCTGCTGAAATGCGTCCGCATGTATTTGCCAAGTGGGAGATTGCGTACACGACGCCGTTCACTTGTCATTCTACTTTACCAAATGGGGACATGAACTCTGCGATCAATGATGATCGACTGCCACGTGTGCTCTATAGACGCCCTTGATGAGGCAAAATGACCTGGAAATGCCGTCTTCGACGACCGACATACCTCTCACTCGCCATGTTCGACGACGACGAACTCGCGAAAGATGGCGTGCGTGACAAATTACACGTATGTCTTGGTCGTTTGAGTCTCTTTTCTGCGCGCTTGAGCCTTTGATGGAGCATATAAAGTACTCACCACCTGGTTTGCGAGAGCGCGTCTCTGTCATTAACAGCGCAGCAACGAGGCACTTCTTGACTTCACATATCGATATGAAAAGTCTGACAGAACGCCTACCTCAAGACTTCGAAGACCGTTAAAAGCACAGGTATGGTACATGCTGTCGTGCACTAATTCCCAGCTACGAGATCTAGGACACCTTTACATATTCTTTCGCATATGGCGAGAACGAAACATTCCGGCTTACGCTCCCGGGCTGGTCCAAAGTCACGCAAGAAACGCGTTCCGAAAGCACAGAAGGAAGCGGAGGTGAGAAACATGTCCACTTTCAAGTCGCCTATACTCCTGTCTGACCCATTCTTTGACTATATGCGCATTTCTTGTCCCTTATGACTCAGTCTGCGACGCAGCTTGAGTCATCGGAGGCCCAAGCACGTTCGCAGCAGAAACGACTTCAGCTGACACCTCACGTTTCTCTTCTCCTCACTGTCAAGCGACTGCGCCCGCTGCCCCCAGAGCTGCATCGCTGTATCCTCCAGCATGTTAGACGTCTACACAATCGCCCAACTCTACTTGCATGCGGTCTTGTTTGTCGCGCATGGTTTCACTTCTGCAAGCAGTACCTTTTTCGCAACATCATCCTAAAGTCCCCACAACAAGTCAATCTCGTCGTAGAATGTCTTGCCAATCCGGATAGCGGAGTATACCTCGCTAAGTCTATCTCGATGGAACAGAAAGAAGATCAACCTCCTTGGGGGCATGCCGTACTTCTGAGACTCGCAGGGAGGCTACCGAACGTCCGGGAGATCATCTTTGACAACTCCTCACCATTCCAGAGCGGAGGGGAGGACTTGAAGGCTCTGGTTAAGGCTCCAACAGAGACGTTCTGCTCTCACCCCTCCATGACTATGCTCCTACCCATGCTCTTCTCTCGCTTCGACAACCTCGCTACGCTCCGCCTGGATTTGTACTGTTTCCGTTCTCTCACCGACCTGTTGCGCCTCGTTGCCTCACTTCCCAAGCTACGTGCTCTTGGGTGCCACCGACTATCATGGAAACATATCCCAGCCTCATCTTCCATAGCATATCGACGATCTACTTGCCCGCAACTACGCAGTCTGACGATTACCAGGTGTCCCTCTGTATGGCCAATGCTTCACTTCTTCGACGCACCTGCTGTATTCCGGGAAGGATCCGGACCACAAACGTCTGTTCGTTCAACTATCTGTGATCTGGTCACCTCTAGCTGCCCCTCGAGCCCACCCACTGCGTGTCCGGGGATGGATTTTGCGGAGGCTCAGGTCACGTGCGAGATTGGGGCGCTATATGGGCTAGGTTCGTCCAGCGTGAACCCAGACTTGCAGGTCAAATGCAAATGGTCCTCGAGCAGTTCGTCGTGTGAGTACCTTTAATCTGATGTAGCATTCCTCCGGCTCACAGGGTTGAACGAACATAGGGATTCTACAGGTCCGAGACATTTATCACATACACGAACTTCAATTTCACCTGAGCGCTACTGGGGTCAGTAAGACTGATAAACTCGCACCTCTATTGCATTCGTCTGATACAACGACTAAGGTTCCATACAATAACAACTCTCCAGCCAGGATCCGGGAGATTATCTTTGTTAGCCACTCGGGACTACACCGGACTGGCGACGCTGTGCCTGCGGAACTCGGGTTGCTTCTGTCGAAGCTTCCTTACCTTAATCGCGTCGTCTTCGATGCCGCCTGGGATTCTGCCGCGAAGCAGATAGCGTTGGCTGGGCTTGATGACGAGTTGACGAATAAGGTGGAGGTTGTATTAGGCGGTAAGTTAATCATTTCTAGCCATTCTGCTCCAACTTCACTCTGCCCCAATTTCGTCAATCTTCACCTCATATACCTCTATTTTATCCTATCGTGTGTATCTATGTTGCGCATATGCTGATTGCCTCTTGTCATACTTTCCACAGCTGCTGCGAAGGCTTGGCAAGGTACCAGCCGAGGCGGAGGGTGATCGACGTCTACTCTTCCGCGCGGGTGAGTCTTGCACAGCTCTAGATAAGTAGCTGAGCCAACCGGTCGGGGAGTCTATACAAGGCCTAGCTCTCGGTCGGTTGTGCCTGCAAACAAAATTCGGGACGTTATCAAGGTGCACTTCTTGAGGTACGCAAGTTCGGAGCGCTCGAATATCTGCTGGTGCGGCATGTCAGTAAGCTGGATTGCATGATTCTTTGTTCACACCTCGCGGTGTTCATCACAATATACACCACGAAGTGGCGACGCTAGTCCTGAACCGCAATGACCTGCTGATAAGCAACGACATCTGTCTCAGGGGCTTTGCGATAGGCCCCAAGCCGGTCGCGGGGCTTACCAGCACATGGTCCTGAGCGGTTTCCGCAAAGATGACCCTGGCTTGCTGACGTTCAGTGCAACCTTTCTGCTGAATTAATCCCTGACGTTGGCAGTGTGCTCCTGGGGCTGTTGGAAGATTGAGAAGATTGAGAAAGTCTTGGCAAGCCTCGGGCGGAAGTATGCCTGACATTATAGCAGGTTGGATCAATCAACGACGGAGGCTTTTACAGTCCGATATGAGGCGTTGTGAGTTATGATAAGTGAATACTCCATATTCTATAGTCGTCAAATTACCTTCTTGACACGGCGATAGGGACTGCGAGGTGCCGGTACGTTTCAATCGTTTGCTTGCCTCCGGACGCGCAGCCACTAAACATTCCTCGTTGTAGGTACCGAACTGACTGCGTGCCATCTCACCAACGCTTATTACCCGACGCCAGCTGTGTTGTCATGTACACTCGCGGGCTGCTTGGCCGCCGCGTTCTTGAGCATGTGGCCTCGAATCACGCGTACCCGTTGACGAGCTGTCTAAGGAAATACGAATGCTGCACACGACCATCTTGCTGTGTTCGACGACACGCGGTGTGTCCGTTCAACCCCGCGCAGAACACTCCGCTCAGGCTCCGATCAAAATCGTTCCCGGCCGATCGACTTTCAGGCCTCGATAAAATAGAATTGCCGTGCGGTGAGATGTGTACCTGACTCCCGCCCTCGTCCTTCGTATACGACTTATATTTGACTGTGATATTACAGGCAGAGATACGAGACGACAAAAGCGGGGCTCAAGTGGGAGTTAGATCTTCGTATCTGGCTTATCGTTGTGTGGAACTCAGGGACTGCTCCAATCTCTAAGCGCCGTGATGGAACCATATGGATTCTCGCGCCCCGGCCTAGCTATATAACACGTCCGCTCCCCAGGTCTCATTTTTTCAAGCAAGCTTTTTGCTCCCCGACGGTCCCCACACCGCTCGTGTTCCTCCACGACACCGTTCGTTCTTGTTCTCTCAACGAAGGGCAGAAATGTCGCATAAGCAGGATATCACCGATCTCGAGGCCGCTCCTCAGCCTTCTCTTGCTCGCCGGGACTCCAAGGTCAGCGGCTCCTCCAGCGAACTTGACAAGAATGTCGTAGACCACGACATTGAGGTCGCAAAGGAGAGGGCGCACGATGAAGAGGAAATCGCAGAAGAAGACGCTAAGAAGCACGCGGCTTACAAGAAGCTCCGTCCCCTCATTCACGTTGGACTTGCCCTTCTGATTCTCGGCTGGTGGATCAGCGCTACCATTCTCAAGGACACCCGTCACAGATGGTATGCTTCATGAGCGTCGTGTGCCTTAGCGCATCCTAACTGCTGCACGCAGGATCGTTCAGACCCTTTGGGCTTGGTTCTTCATAATGTAAGTTTGTCTTGAACTTGAACTTGCTCGGAAGTCCTTCGTCTTAACATTATCGTAGAACCATCGCTTGGCGCTATATCCCCAACAGTGTCGTCACTCGTCCGGTCGAGGCACTCTGGGTTCCGTTGGTACAAACACCCTTCTTCGCCCTTCCCTACTATGTCCGTTTGGCAATGGGTTGGCTTGCTCTCCTCGCAATTGTCTTTGGCTCTGCCTTCGGATTCAAGTTGACAGCTGTAGGCATTCCGTCCTGAGGTTCTGCTTTCGCCCGAACGTTGATATACCGGTTGCTTGCAGAACTCCGGCTACGGAGATCGCGCCATCTCGGTTCTTGGTCTCTTTGTCTTCCAGTTCTGCTTCTGGGCAACTTCCAAGCATCGCTCACACATCCCTTGGTATGTCTGCCAGTCTCGTTTTCTCTTAGATCTCGAAGTTCATGAAAGTGTTAGGCCCACCGTCATTGTTGGTCTCTTCACGCAACAGGCGATCGCCATGTTCGTCTTGAAGTCCGGCGCTGGTTTCGCGATCTTCAAGTGGATCGCTATTCTGGCCTCAGACTTCCTTGCTCAAGCTCTCGAAGGTGCCGCGTTCTTCTTCGATGCTGACGTCATCACTAAGCACTGGTTCTTCGTGAACACTGTGAGTACTCGCAGTTTTCTTGACACTACAAACTCGTCTGATTGACTGTTTGCGATATAGCTCTCCTCCATTATCTTCTTCATTGCCTTCGTGCAAATGATGTACTACCTTGGCGTCATGCAATGGCTTATCAAGGGTTTTGCGTGGTTCTTCTTCAAGCTCATGAACGTCTCTGGTGCTGAGGCCGTCGTCGCGGCCGCCTCTCCCTTCATCGGTCAGGGAGAGTCTGCTTGTCTCGTCAAGCCATACGTCGACTACATGACTGAGTCCGAAATTCATTTGATGATGACCTCCGGTTTCTCGACCATCGCCGGTTCCGTGCTCTCTGCCTACATCGGTCTCGGTGTCCCCGCGCAGAACTTGGTCACCGCCTCCGTCATGTCCATCCCTGCTTCAATCTCCATCTCCAAGTTGAGGATCCCCGAAATGGAGGAGCCCCTCACTCGCGGTCGTGTCGTCGTCGACCGTGGTGATTCCGATGCCAAGAACAAGCCCGCCAACGCCCTCCATGCTTTCTCGCAGGGTGCCCTCTTTGGTCTTATCGTCGCCGGTCAGATTCTCACCAACGTGCTCACTGTCGTCTCTCTCGTCGCCTGCATCAACGGTTTGCTCACCTGGATTGGCAAGGGCTTTGGTATCCACCACCTGACGCTGCAACTCATCCTCCGCTACGTCTTCTACCCCGTTACCTTCTTCCTCTCCGTTCCCCGCCCGGAGATCCTCCGTGTCTCCGAGCTCATCGCCACAAAACTCGTCGCCAACGAGTTCGTTGCCTACCTCGACCTCCAGACGATCATGAAGTCCGACAATCCACTCACCGAGCGTGCATTCACCATCGCTTCGTATGCTCTCTGTGGCTTTGCCAACCTTGGCTCGCTCGGTATCCAAATTGGTGTGTTGAGCGCGTTGGCACCCTCACGGGCGAGGATTATCGCTCGAGTGGCTACCTCCGCTATGATTTGCGGCTTCATCTCGTGCGTTTGATCCTTCTTTTACTCTTGCAGACACAAGCTAATTGTGATACGACTTTTCTCTTAGGACGCTGCAAGCTGCCGGTATCGCAGGAATGCTGGTCTAAAACGCCAGACACCCAACCTCCCCCTGTCGATGTAATCTTATCCACTTTATGTCATCCCTCACTCACGCCATTCACGGGGTTTTCTGCACGATATCATTCATGGGCACGCCACGTCGCCATGCAGTACGTTACGAACGTTGGGCTTGTTGTAGACGGACGGAGAATCCAGACCCATCGTTGTCTGTGGTTGCTCTGTCGTCGTTGTTTGGGTTTTCTTGTAGGCAATAGCACTAGTAATCTATTGTGTGGAATGTATCATACACAATAATTCACTTTTCTCGCGATTTCTGGCTACAGTGCAATCAAGGAACTTCGTGTGCTCATGAACGAAATTGAAGGATATGAAGTGGATCTACGGTGCAGCCAGCGCACACCGCTCTTTCCAGTTGTTTCTGTCGAACGCCGTTTCTCAGCAACGCGACTCAGACCTGGGCACCTCCAAGATTGCCTGCTCGTCTGTGTCTACCTCCCGAGATTCGGGCGGGCCATCCTCCATAGTGACGTTTTCGAATTCTATGCTCTCCATATCTTTTTCCGACCAGTCGACTATATCTTTAGTCACCTTACACCTTCCACTAGCTGGATCTGCAAACTGCAACGGCGCCGTGGCCCAATGATCGTTCGAGTCGTTCAGCGGGCCAGCTCGCGCATCCGCCGCCTCTCGAAGGTGAAGGAGCATGCGAGAGGTGAGAATAGGCGGTATGCTGGAATTAACGATGTTTTTTAGCAGGTTCACGGGACAAACTGCGTAATACGGACCTTTGGACCATAGATATAACGGGTGGAAGGCCCTTAAAGTACGGCTGAAATCATAAATGTAGGGACAGAACCGTTAGAATACGTGACCAGATGTGCCAGTACCGAGATACATACGAGAGTATTATCGAGAGCAAAGAATACATTGATGATAAGCATCGCTCTAAACACCGGAAGTTCAGGGAAATGTCGAACTGCTGAGAAATTGTAACTGGCGTACAAAAAGTAGATAGTTCCTGTAGTGTGCACAGTTTCAAAGTGATCAGGTTCATGGTATCATGTACGGATTAATTTATGCATACCATCGAATAACATAGTCTGACACAGATTGGTGTTTCCCATGAGCTGTATGCCTTTGGTCTTCACGTAAAAAGCCCAATTATGACGAATGATGAAAATGATAACCAGAATGTCTGCCAATATTGCGGAGGCTCGTGTGGCAAATGCAACTGAAATGAAACGTAGCAATTAAGTAGAGGAGTAGAGAATAACGATGTTTTCACCTACGCCTATAAGACCATCTTCAGAGTGAGTTAAGCCACAATTGAGCAGCGTGAAAAAAAGTACTCGCCGAAGGAGAACTTCATCATAGCCAACCACGAAACTAGTACATGCCGACTTGGGCACGTAAATGAGTTGTTCCTGAGCCACGGTCCACTAGTTGGAATCTCCGTCAGCTGTTGTTAAAAAGCTACATCAATCTTGACTACAATCACGTACCACATTCACTATGATGGGGACAATGCCGAGTGCGAACACTAGAGCAGAGAGCCAGTACTTGTACTCCGTCCTGGACGTGACGGCGAAAACTCGTTGTGTAGAGAACACTAATGTATCTCAACATGGGGATTTTGTGTCTA
Source organism: Irpex lacteus (assembly GCA_001986395.2). NCBI lineage: Eukaryota > Fungi > Basidiomycota > Agaricomycetes > Polyporales > Irpicaceae > Irpex > Irpex lacteus. Next base: position 81,048 of record MQVO02000046.1, on the reverse strand, counting down.
AGAATAGGCACAAATAACGCACCTGCAATTACGAGGAACTGCACGAGAGTGGCTGTTTTCAGGAGGCTTACTCCAGCGTTGCAGCTATGTCGGATATCTGAGCACCATACTTTATCGTATTGAAACGTTGTGCGTACCTCTGTTGTGAATTGTTATGCTTGAGACGACATCGATCATCGAATGAAGATACTTACAGCTTGAGTAGTATAGTCAACAACGGGAACGGTGTAAACTAGGGCGACCATGAGAGCCACATATCGGTTGACGAGGAATAGTAAGGTTGACAGCTTCCACTTCGCCTTCCAAACGAGTGCTATTTCTTGATCGATGACGATAAGGTATTCGTATATGTATAGGGCTTGGGCGACGTGAAACCTCAGGCTAAATCGTCTTTTGAGAAGAACGTGACATACCGGAAGTAGAGAACGAGACATAATTCGCAATTATGCTGCCCAAATAAAGATATGTGAGCGGAATTTGCAGCCTGGACAAAGATGTGAACGTACGACCCCTCAATAGCGTCTGCTGTAAGTGAAGAATTAGACATGACACTGGTGGTCCGTGGGAATTCAGCGTAGGCAGTAGGATTGACGAAGGGAGGGTTGTGTCGATCGATTAATGCAGCAGCCTCGAGAGTTACTTGAGCTGTATTTTATAAGTTCGCTGGGACCGGCGTGTGAGAGCAGATAAGAAAGAAAAAACGCTGAGGTCCAACTCACTAACAGTGCTCATATCAAAGTGACGGCAAGATGGAAATCGCGGGACCGAAATATCTAAAGTGGCCTGAAACACCACGTCGATCCATGAGGCCAGAATTTCAGAGAGTGGTGGGAAGCCCGTGGCATTAATCTACGGCAGCATATGTCACCATGCATATACAGGCGACATGGTACTCACATTACCAAGTAGGGTGCAAATTAAAGAATACTACCGGTTCCAACCTTCAGGAAGCGTCCAAGTACACCTCGGGCGCGATCCCACGACGGTAGGCGTTTCCCAATGGTGCTGTTTGCATCCTAGGTTGGATTCTCCACTTGTAATGCTGTGTCATGATGCATGTGGCTTGAGAACGTCGTGCTGTTTCCTTCCCGAGGAAGAGCGGAAGGCTATTCGTGGGCAGTGAATGATTGGAAACCTCGCAGAGTGTTTATTGCAAATAGAGCTAGGTTCTCTTGCCCAGTATTGGAGGAATAAACCACGGCTGTCATGGCGGAGCGCGGGGACTAGGGCCTAGCTTCCGCGCAGCGAGGAACAATCTTTCGAGGCGAAGATTAGTCTGAATATCCAGGGGATTTGGTTGGATTGCGCACTTTGTGTTATATAGACGGCCTCCAAGTCCTGGCAGTAAGAACAAGGATCTCCTTATGTGATCGAGCCATGCCGGCCTACTTTCTACGTTTGCTTCTGAAACGATCTGTCGTGGTCCCTCGCGCATTCTGACTTGGCGCAGCTTAAGCCACTTAGCAGATGCGCATGTTGATTTGGGGGCCACAGACATATTACCAACTCGGTCGCTTCAGTTCCTGAGTATAGTAAGGATGCACGTCTGTTCAGACATACTGCCATCGATCGATGCTTCGGTAACTTGCGGAGGAGTTAGCGTGGCCGTGGCAGAAAAGTATGGCAGGAAACGTACCTGCACTCTAAAGCTATGCCCTATCATGCACTCCGCCTGATAGTCTGGGAGTAAATGAACAAGGACTAACAGTGTGCAGGAAGTTGGTTGAGGGAGATGCCGCATCGCCGATGGACATCTAACTATCGGTAGACCCAGATTACGCTGGAATGTCAAACGCTTATCTGCACTGAGTCAAGCACGAGGCACTGGTCCTCTATTCGAGAAATACAACTTCTGTCTTTCACACACAACGGAGAAGACTTTAGCGTCCGGGTGCCAAACGGACTAGATGGGCCGTGTGGAGCTGGTGCGGTCCCCGCCACACAAGTGCGACAACCGTCAACACCTTCAGGACCGAAATTATTAGCAGTAAGCATCTTAAAGCACACAAGCCAACGACATACCAGTATGCCCCCTGTATACAACCGTTATAACCACAAACTCTGTACTAAACCATCTGGGTAAGCAGACGTCCCCCAAGAGATTTCGCGATTGCGCCGAGGGCTGAATAGGAATGTCATCAAACATCGGACGTAACGGGAGACCTTCTTGGCCGTGCAGCCAGATGCTCGCCGTGAACATGAGTCTCCTGAGTTTGGTTAGTACGCATATCGCTTCAGCATGTCTAGTAACTTGAACCCGACAAGGCCTATCAAAACCCATCACAGGCAAGAACCTGGGAGATATCCGTGTTCAACTACACATTATCGTCTGGGCATCGTCGAACATACCTCGCACACAATATACGCCACCGAACATGATCTTGTCAAGGAAGAACCGTTCAGGGTGTTCACAAGACTCGGCGAGTCACAAAACTTTCTTGAGATGTGTTGACCGTGGCGTAGAGCGTTGACTACAAGAAATATTAATCTGTAGCTAAGCTCTTCGTATTCATCTTTATGCCTAAGTTAAGAAGTCTAAGCTTAGCAAGAGTGGATGGGGGTCATCGAGGTTACTTATCGCAAGCAAGGTGGACGTGTCACCCGAAAAGACCGAGAGTAACGCCCATTGTTCGTGTGTGCACGAGCCTCCCAATAAGGAAGCCCTAGTAATCACTACTACGCTTGCCCCATAAGACATGTACGCCAAACTTAATTCGAGCATGCTAAGGTAGTTTTACTCAATCCATGGATGCATTACAACTTTGACAGATGTCTTGCCAGTGGTCGATCATCGGGTATATTGCACAATGAATAGCGCGTTATCCTCATGATCACTTCGGAGCGACCTTATCAGCATGTACTCTTTACACTAAGTACAACCAGCAGTCATCCACTGCAACCAGCAATGCATCAAGCTAAGGGTGCGGAAACCTGGATCATATATTTCATATGGGCATCCGTGAACAAGCAATACAAGCATGCGTACTTTGCGTGGGTTTGGGGGAAGGGATTTTTAAAGTGTTCTGGACTGCCAAAAGCACCGCCGAACAATTCGAGTGGACCATCACGTTTTGTAGACGATTCAGAGCGTCCGTGGTGTCCATTACTATGTGCAAATAGCCTATAAATCACAGTATGACCAATGACACAAGCGCATATGAAACGGAGGAGTCTGACCTTTCTGCCTCTTTGCCTGGGAGACTTGCATAGCCTCCCCCGATTGGGCGAGCAAACAATTCTTCGCTCGCAGCCTTTAATGCACTTCCGAGCAACGGCGCCGCATTCATTGGTATGGCTTGCAATGTCATGCAAACACCCACAACGAAAATTGTATGGCCGAACTTCATGCTGCTTGATCAGGGATGGAAATGAGGTAGACGGGGGTGTTTGAACGTGGATCTGTGATAATATGGACATTGAACATGTGAAACAATCGCTCAGTGGTTGGAATACATACCGAGAATCTACTCGTCGGCCTGAGGTGTGATATAGAAGGAAAAGATGAGGTCCAGCTCTAATGGACTCTTCATCGCTCCCCTGGGTTCTATATAGCAATGGGTTTCGGGTCTCTGAGAACATCACACCTGAGTGATGATACGAACTGGATCAATACATCTTTAGTCAATATCTCAGAACATAACGACGCTGTTGAAGCTCACTATCAATTGAGGAAATGAGCTGCTCGGCGCCGCGAGAACGATCCTATGTGGACGCCAGATCCGAGTGTTAAGGTCGATTACTGTAATCAAGTGTGTAGGACACTGCGAGAGTACCACTCTACTGCATGCAGCTTACTCACTCCCTGAATCACAGGCGGTGAGAGCATGTCGACCTAACATAGCCTGAGAAAAGCAGTAGGAAATGGACGTCCGGGTCGTCGACCTAGCATCCTTGATAGGCATCGTTTATCGATCTGCAACTGCCATAGGGAGATTTGTCGTGACATAGGCCGTCAAGCCAACTAACAATGCCTAATTGACAGTTCAGCCTTCGACTTTTAGGTCCTGATGCCAAACTTACTATTTCGCGCAGTTTGAGCTACAACTACTAGTACTATCATCGGCAAGAGGAGAATCTCGGCATGAGCGAGATGAATCGTTCAAAGTTGTTATACAGAGTCTCTCAGCAGCGATGCTCTACTGATAGCATCTATGAATGATTCTATTTATCACCGTGATTAACAATGTACAAGGACCGTTGCACGAACCTTGCGCTGGTCACCGTCAAGCCCACATCCTCGTTCCAAGTTTCCGGCACTCCAGAGGTCGGACACCGTCCTCTATCACGCACACAGGCAATGAAGAAGAGGATGACACCCCGAAAGAACCTGGAAAAGACTGGCCATCGCAGATGATGGTCATGGTTTGAAGACGACAAACATCTCGGTAGCCACGGCTTCTCGTCGGCACGGCGCCACCATTTCACGCCGACACCGATCCCCGCTTGATTCACTACCAGTCTCTACCACCACGTACGCATGGCTGCTATGGCCACATCTGCTATTCATCTTTTCTGTCTGAGATGTGATCACTGCCTCAGAGATGCCCTTATCTTCTGAGCTGCGATGTCCCGCTGGCACACGGACACGAGAGTATTATCAGTGTTTCCTGTGAACTTTGCTTCATACGACTACCCTCATACAACTATTCTCTGCTCGGTACATCTTCACACCTGCAGATATTCGGCCGAGTGGGGGTGCAAGGTCTTATGGGTGTCCGGGCTAGCGCTATCTTCATTCTTACCGTCGTAAGTACTTCTCATTGCAATCAACATCGCCTGCTAACGCTGGGTTTAAGACAATACGAGATCAAGGCAACAGATGCATGAATCTTCCAACTCAAAGCGGTTCCTCATACAGATTCCCAGAAGGCCTGAATCCCTGCACGTACGCGTTCATCATCGCATCCAGAAGACTTCTCGGGGAGCATGGATGTGGGTCGTACGACGCAGAAGCATACCCACTCTCAGAACCTGATTTGCTGCGTCGGCTGAAAGTCGTGTATCCTTGACTGGGGCTTCTGCGGTCACAGTAAACGGATGGTGGTTACGGTTACATTCACGATATGTCCATCCCCTCGCAAAGGCGACGTCCCGCAGGTAGTCAACACTGCTATCCGTTTCGGAAGAGCCCGCTAATCCAAGCTTTCGTTAAGCCGAGGCACTGACGTCTGTCAGTGTACGGTAAACATATAGAGTACTCAGTAAGTAGGTGCTCTTCACGCCATGTTTCCACTCAGAACCTGTCCGGCCTTTGTGCTTGTTATTTTTGGAAGCCTAGCTATCGACCGGCTGACTCCGAAGCTGAAGAGCTTGTTCATGAGGAATCAACTTGGGAAGGATTGTACCGGTGAGCTCTGTGCATATTACTATGAGGGTTTTTGGTGACCTGCTTAATTCTACGAAACACACATGTGCCTGAACGTATCCTAGGGACCTAGATCTGTGCACGGAGGTACTTCATTTGTCCCCTAAACCTGAAGTCCTACCACCAAGGATGGGAAAGCTGGTGATTCGCCGAGTTGTCGCTAAGCACCTATCAGTCACCCTATTCAATATCAGGACCGCGGCCGCTCTTTTCTCCTGCGCAACTCCCGTGCACTGAGATGCTTGACGTCGCAGATTTTCTGGTTGCATTTGAGTGGTTCCTGTGTGACATGAGCAGGCCTGGACGAATTAGAGGGGCCCACGAACGCCTAAGTGTCGTCATGTGGGTACTTACAACAGAAGTTTCACATGAACGTTGGACGACGAGACATCCTTACAAGTCGTGGACTACAGGCCCTAAACCTCAAATATCTTGCACATCAAGCTGAAGATTGAACATGGACAAGTACTGATGCAGTACTGATGATGCGGCATTGATGACGTGCCAGCACGGATTTGCCTCCGAGTATTCCTTGTCATACTTCAGATACTTATGTGCTTATCAACAAGGACGTGTACAACGTGAAGGAGGGCGGGCGAGACGGTCAGCCACACGACAATCTCAGGCTAGAAGATGGCTGAGAAGTGCCTGGTTGTGCACACAGAAGACAGCCACGCGTCTACGATACGCCACAGAAGACGGTGCAGACCCTTTCGTGATTGACGATGGCGGCATGTCGGCCGACGCTTTCTCCTTGCGCATTGTATGCGTTGTATAAAGCTTTATACCTCACGAGTAATCTCTATGTTTCACGGAAGCCATCCATTTTGTCTAGACAAGTACTATAGCTACTGGCGAAGAGTACTAAGTAGAGAGAGCATCCGCGATCGACAGAAGCAGTTCGATCCGAGAAGTTGGCGTTTCGTACGATCTCAGATCGATCACTCCTGAAATGTGCGCCCCACGAACTAATCACAGGTAACATATAATTACCAGCCCTGGAATCAATAAATAAACCCACCGTTGCTCGTCGTGTCAACCTCTTTCCTCCTCTACGTCTTCAACGTCTTTTACTGCTTCCTCGACGCCGCCTCGGCGGTTCCCCCGCATCCATGGCGGGCCTGCCAGAAGATGACCTTGCTGTACTACACTCCCTTGGCTTATCGACTATAAGGGGTTTTGTATGTTGTCTGGTATCTACGTGGGTAGTCGGTGAGTAGTTTTCGGATACAACGTGCGATTTCGCACTGTTCGCTGATTGCTGCCTTAGGTCTTTACACCTGGCTTGTCGTCAAATGCGGCTTTATACTCCTGTACGGTTGTCCTCGCCCCCAATTTTCGCGTATACCTCGATGTTGACTTGTTCGAATTCAGACACAAAGATCGAAGACACAACAGGATCGCTATCTTCACGTGGACAATCGTCATCACAATGTATCTGATAAAACTCACGTTATGGACCATCGATGCTAGAAACGTTATATCCGACCTTAATATCTATTTAGTCCAGTCAAACGACTTTTCACTTGCGGAGAGGAAACTGAGAGCGAGCCAGACATCAACGAAGCTATCTGTGGTAGAGGATGTGCTGTACGCTTTCCAGGTACGTTTAGTCTTATTCAAACCCGTTCATTGCGTGATAATCATGGAAATCCCGAATAGGTGGTTCTTGGGGATACTATCGTCCTTTGGCGAGTGTATGCCTTTTGGCACACGGGTGTTGAGCTATGGGCTATGATCCTTCCAACTGCAGCGTATCTGGCCTCTATCAGTACGTCTATATTTTTAATTGGGTGTATCGTAACTTACTGGATTGCCGACGATCTTTCCTCACGCAGCATGCGCATTCCTTGTCGCCTATTGTGCCGCCCAGTCCACCGATCTTGAATTCGGAGCGTTTACAAATCCATATTTTTGTCGCAAGATCCAGCATACGTCATATTGGCTCCAGTTTGTTATGGCCTGTGTGGCTACAACGTTGATCGGTTACAAGACTTGGTATGTCACTTTTGTTTGTCTCAGCAGCCAAACGTCCCTTCAGTTTGCCCATTTCAATACTTACACTGGGTGTCGCGTTTGTCAATTCAGGAGATATAGACGGATGGTGAAGACGCTCATTGGGAAGGAGACAACATGGAGATCACCTGTGAGCAAGGCGATGCTCATTATGCTCGATACAGGGTTGATCTACGCTCTATTCTTCGTATGTCCCTCGTCCGCCGAACTGCCTGACCCAACAGTTCTGACTCATGCACCTTCATTTCTGTCTAGCTGGCGGAAGCTATATTAGGCGTCGTTGATATCCCCAAGTGGGTCAACGGTCATCCCGCAAGAGCATTTGCGTTGCAAATTTATCAATACCAGACAAGTTCTATCGTCGTGCGTCTTTCCGTCCCTTTCACCACGACTGTTAAACGGCTCAGAACATCCTTCTTGCCTCGCTTGCACAGGGAATATACCCAACCATCGTAGTCCTTCTCGTGCACACGCACACTCAATCCTTCCTTATGGACACATACGGCCACCAAACAGTCTCCACTCTCCAATTTGACAGTAACCGCACAGCCCGAAGCTTCAATCATGTACACACTCACAGCCGCAGTCGGTCTCATCACCTGAGCCATCTTAATATCTCAACACGTGGCACAGCGACGGGCTGGACCTCACATTCGCAGGACGTGTCAGATACGGAGGTGGGAAGTGGAGGGACTGACGTGCGAAGTAGGAGGAGTACGACGGGGAAGAGCGGATTCGGGTTGTCTCCCAGTGGGAGTGAGAGGGGGAGCGGGTACGGTGGACTTTTCCTCAGTGGAGCAGACGATGATAGGTATCGAGCGGGTATCGAAGATGCGTTGGAGAACCCGATTAGCTTGCATGAGCTAAGGGTGGGGAAGAGAGCGAGTTCTGGGGTTGGTTTTGACGAGGAGGACGAAGATGAGGATACGAGTGTGGTTAAGGCGGAGTTGAGCTCTGGGCAAGCTCGGGCGGACGAGGGTGATGTTTAAATGCTGTTTCCTCAGAGAAGGACGTGCGTGTTTTTCGCTTTCTTTTTGCTTTCTTGTGCTGTTTTTGCTTGCTTCACAAATGCTTTGCTGGTGTTGTTGGCTGATTGCCGAGTATAGAGCTGATTTATTGCTGCTGCTCTTCAAGTTATCGATACATTACCTTGGAACACATTCTATTCCGCATTCTACACCCACATCATCTAGTACCCTATTCTTCACCATACTACTCTCATGTTGTACGAGTACCGCATGCGCAAGGATTTTGTACGAGTATCTAGGGGTCTTGTTAGAAGTGGTGTATAGACTTATGATAATGCTTCAGCGTAGTAATATCATCACATTGGATTGTACCTTTACAGCCGGACGTGAGCGGTCAGACCAGCTCTAGAAATAACTTTGGAATTGCACATACATGATTTGTGACAGCTTGACTTGGGGGCGTACTCTTGCAAACCGAATTTTTCGTTATAATTCACTTTTACCAGTCCAAGTATCCTCTCTGGCGAGATATCATTGCAAGATCTGTCAACTGTCCGTCGCAGATACCTCAACGTTCATCGCTACCTCCCGCGCGAGACTCTCCTGCAAAACTTTCGCCGCCTCCGTATCTCCTTGCCCCCTCCAAATCGTCCCTTTGGGACTGATCGGCACAGTTACCTTCAAGTAATCCAACTTCGGCGCGACGGGTGCACGAGATACGAGACAAGCCTGTATGACAGCGAGAAACCTCTCCAATCTCCCGCACTGTGCATGCACAGGCAGAGTAAACCAATGTTCTATGCCTGTCACTAAGCTTCTCGACCACGGTGACACGGTGAGATGTGCAAGTCTGGGAAATACCACGTCCTCGGGGCCTTCCTGATTTGTGAATTGAGATTGAGTGGGCCCTCGACCAAGGAGGGGTAGGATGGTCAACATTGCCGATCCCATGAGCTGCAGATGTTTCACGTTCGACCATTGATCAAGCAACGAATGCCACAGAGCATAGTCGACTGGACTCTTCTGGGGGGTGGTGGTATCAGCCGATGTCAACGTCTCCTCATCTGGAGTCAATGCGGGAAGTTCGTCCCAAAGGATTAACGTCTCGAGCTGTGAACTCGGGAAAGAGTTGAGGAGGCCATGTACGATTCTGTGTCTTCGAGCGAAGATGCTCGCGGAGTCTCCCATGCCATGGCGGTTGAACGGGGAGAAAGACAGGGAGATGCTGAGAGACTGCGAAGGAGATTCATCAGGGTATATGCGATAGGAGTTCCAACGCCAATACGAGGCCATATCCGCTCGAGTCCATGCGTCTATCTTCAGATATACCCTGTCCAGCTTGACGCGAAGGACGTGAATTGGAGAGATAGAGTGCTGTACGAATGACGAGAGGAAACTAGCGATGGTAATGTAGGCGCGTTCGTGCACCTCATCGGAGAATCGTGCAGATGCATAGGATCCGATGATGAGGGACTTGAGCTTCGGCGCCCGTAGTCCTTCGAGTAGCCACGAGCAGCAAACAAACTCCATGTGCGTGAGTTTGAGGTGAGTGAGACGGTGCAGTGAGACACGAGCGATGGGGTCGGAATGTCGGAGGGTTGGTAGAGCGTTGCGTAGCAGAAGCTTCTCGAGATGAGGCAGCTTACGTAGACAGTCCAAAGTTTGCTGTAACGTCTGCTCCAGTACATCCTGCTTGGCTGGATCGCCCGCGCCGAATACCTCTCTACCCATCATGTCTATCCTGGACGTCGGCCCATCAATTCCGCCAGCCTGACAAAGGAGGTCAAGGTGTACCAGAGATGGGAAGGCCATCGACGACCAGAGAAATTGATATCCCTTGCAGACGAATTTCTGCAACCGCGGTGCATCCTTCGCGAAACAAGCTGATGGCAGGGTTATCATGACGCCTGGAGGGCGGCTGACTTCAATGTCAATGGCCTCTAGTGCAGGTGCAGGATTGTTGAGTAGTCGTTCCACGAACGACGGCAAGGTGAACGCGTTCTCGATGTGCACGTCCCGGTATCTATATCGGTGTTCGGGCTGCAAAAGCAAAGCACTCGTCAGTGCAGCACGTTTGGCGTTCATGGCGCGAGGGATGTTGAGGGTGATAGGGACACCCTGCGACCGACGTAAGAACTCTTCCAAGAGCCCTCCTCGTAGGCTACTAGATGTGATATCGATGACACTCCACAGGTCGGCGTACCCTAGGGCGACGGCGCGGAGGCGGCGGCAGACGTGCGTTGCGTTCATCCAGCCTAGGGAGTTACGTCTCCATGGGAAGGGATCTACGTAGCGTAGGTAGAGGAGGATTATTCCTAGGAGCTCGGGGGATAGGGTGAGGAGGGGCTGTTGGGCGTTGTGGCGCAGACGTGCTGAGTACTTGTCTGCTTGTGCAGAAGCTAGATGCACATCGTGAAGCTTTCCTGAGAGATCGATGTCGTTCATGGTCATGGTAGAGGTATATTGATCCTTGGACGTTCGAGCACTGTGAAGGAAGGAGGACAAAGGTAAGATGAGGACACGTATGGGCTCACCTAGTAGGGGCTACTTATGGAATAGCGGAAGAGGTACACACGAGTACGCCACATCGTGAGAGGTGAGATGTACAGCCGCCATGAGCATGAGGATCATCAGTGTGACATTGTTTGGCCCTGCCAGTGAGATGAGCGTCTTCCTTGATCTACAGCTCAATTCATAGATCAGACGCACCGCCCAGTGACTTGCCCATCCCAATGGAGCCAATAATGGATGGCTGTGAGAGCCCTGATCGTATCGATTAGCAAGTATATTATCAACACTAGAGGGAATTGGTCCACCAGCTAATCGAAACTCGCCACTCTCGTTCCGAGTCACCAATCTGTCGTTTGCGGTGTGGCGCACACCAATTTCGAGCAAGGCAGGAGACGTAAACCTTGGGCTGCATCCGATAAAGCACCGACCGCGTGCGCATTGACTGACTGGGCATTCTAAACCGTCCGTTGGTATCGATATGGGGATGCTGTGTTTTAAGAATATAGACAACAGACGCCAGACGCACTGAAGCACTGCCTAAATTGTCCTCCGAATTATTGTCTAAAACAACTGTGTTAGCTGTGCTCATACATTCAAAACTAGGTGACCACACTTGCCACGTCGTCAGCGAGGAATATCAATTTCAGATAGAGACGGTGGCGTCTTGTTCGCTGAGACAAGGATGATCGATAGTTCCTTGTTTCTGCAGCCACTGTCCGAGCGGGTCTCGAATTCATCGGCCACACCCCGTGTCGACGACGTCCGCACCTTGTATTGATATAAATCACAGTTAGGACATTCAATCCGTGGGGATGCTGTACATCCATCAGCCACGATATTGCGGTACAACAAGGCAGACACTCACCAATTACAGAGATAACTACGCCAACAAACTGGTGCCGTCTTCGTTACTGTAACAGTAGGTCTTGCCTATTTGGTCGTTTTCTGAGAAAGCTGCCATACGGTACGCAAGGAGCTTCAATGCTGGTAGATAAGAATACAATGACCCACGTCTATCTGGTCTGAAGGCTCGCCGACGAGAGTTTTAGAGACGTGGCGGAAGACTTGTAGTGTCTTGGTTACAGACCATGGTACGTGATAGCGCTGAATAGTCATGTCAGACTGCAGTCCTCTGAGAGAGTGGGGTGGGTACTCACAAGGCTGTAGAGCTGGATATATTGGCAAGCTGGTAGAGCCGTTTTCGAATGGCAGTAAGTTGGGCTAGTAGACCTGCTCTCTCTGGCCCGAGCCGATTTCTGAATAACCTGTCGCACTCTAAAGAAGCAGCTCCATCGTTTGCATATGATAATACAAAGTCTCACATGCAAGAACGTTCATCACGAAAATAAACAAGTCGGGATCTGGGTAGACCTGGCGTGCCAGATGTTCGCACAGGTGCTAAACGCCCGCCACTGTGGCGTTCCTTTTCCACGGCTGATCTGAACGTTTCACGTTGATTTGACCTGAGCAACGCAGGCCACGGTGAAAAGGACATTATCATGGCATGGATATGCGAGATCTGCGATGCTTGGACGTGATCTACTTATGCTCCCACAGTATTACATACAGGTGTCTGAGGCATTTCCTGAGTTCGGGACACCCATATTGAGGTGGCGAAGCTTCACAACCATGTCAGTGATGATACTGAGTGTCATTAAATCATACATTGGTACCAAAATGCGAACGCGGAAGTTGATAGTCGCAACACGGCCACTGTGAGCGCCTGCAGTGCGCGAAGTCGAGGATTTTTTCTCGGCCCAGGAGTAACACGGCACACGTACCGTTGCAGAATAAGCATTATATACATACATAGAACACATGTAAATAGCCCCGCCGTAATAATTGATGCACACCGGAGCGGAAGGTGTGCTGACATTCATGACGTTCATGGGTGACCGGCACCACTGACGCTGCTACAGATGGACTCGGATTGAAGCCCTCCATGGTACACATGTGCTGGGGGGTTCAAACGAGAGAGAATTAGCTGGGGTATACACACAAATATCCGCGGTGCGTGCATTACATACCTCACGGACGAGCAAACCCGAGCTCTCCATACTCATCTACGGCATCCTCGTCCTCCCCATCATCAGGCCCTAAGTCGATACCTACACCGTCTGCGAAGTCGTCCTCATCACCAACGTATACCTGGGTATACTGCCTGTTACCCTTGTCATCTTTCCCCTCTTCGTCGTCATCTGTGTCTTCATTATAGCCAAATTCCTCTAGCTCCTCTTCATCCTCAGGTTCTGAGTCTGCTTCACCCTCCGACTCCGAGTCGTTCTCGCTGTTCTCATCACAATGTACATCGTCGTTTCGAGGTTCTTCTGCCTGGGAGTCTGCTAAACACAATGTCAGTACAAGATACGGGTGCGATTCATATGTAGCTTACCGTCTGAGTCATCACCGTCGACTGTCTGATCGGCATCAGCCTTGGTTGACTTGGAAGCGATACCGGTAAGCGCAGCGAGTGCGTCTCGGATACTAACAACGGCTCTAAAAGCCTTATGTCCAACTCCGCCGCCCAGATATCGCATGAACATGTCACGGTCAACAAACCTTCGACACGGAAACAAGTGGTAAGACCACCCATCTATCAGTGAGAGTCCGAGAGAAACTTACATATTGACGTAGTAGTATTGCCAATCCTCCTCGGCATTCCGGTCATCTGGATCTGCATCGTACTCGCGTGCCATCGAAATCCCTTTCAGCAGCTCCTTCGTTCGTCCATAATGATATGCTGGGATGAGGTGAACAGCGCGGATGATGAGTGAGGGGTCCAGGAATCCGAAAGCTCCCCCACTTTCGGCATCCACAAAGCCGACGCAATGAAGCCTACGCGCAGCAAAGCCCCCCGGCATGGTTGGATCGCGCCCGAACCAGCGAACCCAAATAAACTCGATATCCTTAAACTCTCGACACAGTGAGTCTTCGCCCAGGTATCTGACGCTTGCGTGGAAGATTCCGATAACTCGTGCGTACCAATAGGGATGTTTGTCCATTTCGTCATCGTCTTCATGTGCTAGCACCATAACATCAGCATGATTCCGAATACTGACAAAGTCTTGGTCGCGGCGCATGTCATATGTTGTGTAGTTGATACAGCAGGAAAAACCTCCCTTGCTAACCAGCCCTAATCTAGCACTCGCCACACTAGTGTCACTATTCTTGACTATTTTTTTTCTAGCATAGCACTAAAATAAATATCTCCTAATTATCCACTAATTGAAGAAATACATCTCTATTTTACAGTGTGATATGCATGCCGATCAGTGAAGGAATTGACATAAAAGGCTGGACAAAGATCAAGAACATTACTGGAGGTATAATGCCGGGGAGCGATAGGGCCAAAGACAGGAAACAGTTGAATGCTACGTCGAATGTTATGTAAAGGAATTACACTGGCTATTCTCTCCCCAGTGGGCAGAAGTGACCGCTTGACCCGATATAATAAATGGTTAGCTTGAGGACTTCGCGGAAATGGTGTAAACCACTCAATGTATGCCAAATAACGAGGGGGTGAGTTGTTTGATGGAAAAAGCAAAGGAATGGCTCGAGTCGGGATTGAGAATATCACCTTGACTTGAGCTACTCTGTAACCTAAAAAGGAGAATTCAGTAAAGTACTGGCATTGTGTATAAAAAGCTTACCCGCAACGCCAACATATTCACCAGCTCCACCATTCACAAGCACAGTGTCAAACTCTCCTGGCAGTATTCTTCCACGTTTGTCTGTACGCTCTGGAATAGCATAGACAGGATCCATTTCGGAAGACATAAGCCGATGGTGTTGTGGATCACCAAGCCAGAATTTGGCGTGATGATAAACTGGCATCTTGCGGAAGGGTAGATCAATCTCATTCGCCAATGCCTCAATACGAGCATTGGAAGCAGTGGGATTAGAGTAGCGAGCCACAAAGCGAGCGATTGCATCCTCAATGTACGGGGCAGAATACTTCATTTTGATTTCGTCCAGTGAGACAGCCTTGCGTGAGGGATGCTTTGTAATTGTGATACGTGGAGGAGGGGGAGGATAGAGTTCAGAGGATACTACAGGAGGGCATCCCTTGAGACGCCACTGGATATATCTTTCATGCTCCTGTACTTTCTCTCGTCGCTCAAGCCATAGCGTCATTTGAGGTAGTTCGTCTCGGTGATTTGTTGCGCGATACGCGTTCTTGGCAAAGTCAATATGAAGCCGCTCGGTGTACTCGGTATTGAAGTTGTCTGTTGTTCCCATATACTTGATCAGGGCGACATAGTGACTGATGAAATGTAGCTTCGGTAGCTGCCAACTCTTGCGAATTCCTAAGGCCACGAACACATGCTTGTTATCATGAAAGCTTTGAAGTGCGCTGTGAAGCTCAGCAAGTGTGTCGGTAGAGTGAAGGGGATACTGTGCTTGATATAAGAAGTCAAGCATGGCACGAGTCGCCTTGACCAGAGGTACAGGGGATAGACCACCAGGCAGGGGGAGGTCAATGATAAGACCCAGAAGAATCCGAGCAATATCACTGTGCTCCTTGCCAGTTGGGCGAGAGAGCTTCGTGATACCCTTCCAGAAGTGGCGAACATGATGATTACGAGGTAAACGGCGGCAGCGGGCGTCCAACTCGGCCTGACTGTATGCTGACTTAATCCAAGCTATAAGATGCTTGATCAAGCCTTGGTACAGCTGATGTAAGATATCTGGAGGGATGGACTTGAAGACATTGGCGTGTGGAAGGCCCTCCCAGTATGGCCTTGCAGTAGGTTTGATACCTGCCTTACGGCAGGCTTCAACAAATGCATCACGATCAGTGTCATAAGTGGCCAGCGCGTCAAGGATGGCACCGAGATTGCGCAGAGGATAGTCCATATCGAACTGTCCTAGCTCAGCGGGAGGCACTTGACACCTTGGGCAGTCTCCCATTTTACAGCAAGCGACGGCAATATATTCCAAGTAATCGCCCACATGTGTGGCAAAAAGGGGATGTACACGGCGGGAGACACCATCACCACTGGCCATTGTAAGGCCGTTTCGTCCAGCATCATGCAGTGGTTGCAGGATTACTCGAAGTGCACTGTGGAAGATGTTCGCGAGAATACGGCGCCGAGCTGCCTTGTTTGTAATATGCTCAAGGCGTGTAGCGGGGAGATAGGCAAAAAGGATCTGCGCCTGCTGTGAAACCTTTCGGCGCAATTCCTTAGGGATATTCCCGATGGTAAGGTAACATGGATACATGGTCTTGCCACCGAACAGGGTGACCTGCGTCTTGTCAGAAGCGATGATAACCGGGATTATAGTTGCGCCGGGCTTTTCTGCCTCAAGCTTCTCCTGTGTCAAGCTATGATTAGATTGAGGAGGGTAGTAAAACAAGCAACAACGTACCTGAGTATCCCACCACCATTTCCCAGTGTGCATGTCGTGGTATAGTCGAGTTTCTCGTGTTTCGTCAGTGTAGTGGCGCTCTGGGGCAAAAACAAGGTATGGCGCGAAGGAGCGATCACTAAAAAGTGCGCGGATACATTCGATAACATCACGAAAATACATGTCGAAGACCTCGCCCTCAATCTCAGTCTGTAGCTGCTGGAAGCGAGGCCGGCGGGAAGGAAGTTGCTCATCAATGATAGTGTTCAGTTCCCGTGAATTCTTGAACGAGAGCTGCAGTGCGTTCTGAAGCTTTACTATAGTTAGCTATGAAGTAGCAAAGAATAGATACGGCACACTTACCTCCGAGATGCTTAGAAGCTCAGTCACAGCGGTGGAGCCTGGTCCTCGCAGCTTTGCCCAGCGAGCTATCTCCCAGTCCATTTGCGACTTGAAGGGGGCATAAAGACTACCTCGAGGCGCACCGAGTGGATCATGACGAGAACCAGGAAGGGGGGCACCGGCGGTCGCCAAAGGGAAGCGATCAACGACAACTGGCTGCCGGAGAGACTTCTCGACAGCCTCCCGACCGCGTGTTGTAGTTGGGTCTTCTGCTGCATCGTCCTCGTCAACATCCATGGATGCGTTTTCATCTTCGAGGGGCGGAGCCTCCCAATGATGCTCCTCTAGGTCGTGTCTGAACGTAGGTATGAATTTAATAAGGAACAGTGTAAGATACGGAGATTGGAGCTCACTCATCGTCGTTGTCGCCTTCCTGTTCAGCAGATGGCCAGTCACCCTCCTCCTCGTCACCTGTCCCACTCCAGCCAGGGAAGTCTTGAGATCCGTAATCGCTCCCGAAGAAGTCGCCACCGAAAACGTCAGGCCCTACATCCAGCTCTTCGTCAGCATCATTATCTTCTGGCTCGTCGAAGAGCCATTCTTGGTCCAGTTGAACACCGGGGAGGAGTTCCTCGAAATGCTGATAGAGCTTCTTGCAGTTTTGATTGGTCGTTTGACGGAGGTGGCTTTTGAGGCCCCGGGAAGCGGCGAAGGTGCGTAGGCAGCTGGGACAGGTGCGCCTTCTGACCTCTGCCATAAGGGGGATGTCCCATGGAAGTCCCTGGTCTGTCTATGATAGTAAACGAACGATTAGGGATCCCAGTCTCTCTGAGTCGAAAACTGCATGTAGTCGGACGCACCTGAGACAAAGGACTGGCAGCCATTTGACAGCGTTAGACGTAGTTATTTTCGAGAGTAGCCCGACGAGGGATGAAGTACCGAAGAAGGCTGGTGAGATGAGGTGGCCTGTGGGTGAGAGAGAGAGAGAGACGAGGAGAGCGAGCGATGAAGTACGATAAGCGCCTCACGTATTGCCATATGAGGAAATGAAGACTCACACTTATCCAGCCGTTCACGTCCACAACTCTCACCCGATACCCTGTGCCCTACCGCCACTACCTCATTCTCTCCCCACTTGCGCGACGTCTTCTCATCCCGGGCTTCTTCATTTCGTCGGACCACGCGAACAGTTACCAAGAAGAGGCTCGTTCACAGTATCTCCGACTGGGTTGTTAAGCCCAATTCTCCCAGTCTCGCCATCACCCCCTCGCAGATCGAGACAGTAACAGGCACCCTCAACAACTTCATCCTCGAGCCCTTCCTTCCTCGAGCCCTTCCTTCCTCGAGCCCACACACACTATGCTTGCATCACTTCTCGGTAGTAGTGTCGATATTGGCGAGTCGTCGGCGCCAAAGTCCGTCCCCGAAGCCAAGAAGGACACCCTCATCGACTTCCTCATCCGTCTCTACTCCGTCTACGTCGACCTCCACTTCGCCTACCTCTAAGTCAACCCTTTTGATTGTCCTCGCTACGACCCATTACCTTGATATGGCCGCCAAGCTTGACCAGGCCACATAGTCTATCTGCGGTCCCAAATGGTTGCTCACCCCTGATCCGTTGGCGTACTCTTTGATATGGTGAGTTGCTACCCATGTTCTTCGACCTACCCACTAATTCTTTAACCAGGAGGGTACTCTGCCCGACTCTATCGCAGCCGTCGAGGCAGCGTGGGGTGAGGTCACCACCGACATCGCGTAGGACCCGGCGTACGTGATCGCTGCCACGAACGGCAAGCGCGCCGTCAATAACCTGTCTCAGTTCAAGCCTCACATCAAGCCTCGCGATGGACGACGAAGAACAAGTATTCGAAGAGTCCACTCTCCTCTTTGCCGATGCATACAACATGCACGATCCTGGCTCACAGCGATCAACACCTGTCGACTCTAGTGGCATCACTCCCACTCTCTCTCTACCCCGCCAGCTCAGCACCCTCATCCCGCGTTCCCTCTCGTGCCGCCTCATTCGTGAGCCCGCTTGGCACACTCAACTCCATCCGTCGCCCATCATTGTTGAGCCGTGTTAGTGGGTGGCTTGCTGAGCATGTTCGCTGTTCGCGAGCACGAGGAGGCTGTCTTCGAGGACGCGCAAATAGACGATAACGCTCGATGATCGAGCAGGAGACGAAGGCTGGGAAGGACGCTCTCCAGCTGAGGCATGGCAGTTTTAGGCGACTGTCATCGATTGTTCAGTTTGCAGGGTGTATCGGGCTTCATATCACTCTAGGTGCGTATGCCTAATCAATTTTCAATTGTTCGTAGTGTTACTGACCACACATGTTAGTCTCCTGTCTCTCGCCCCTTGCTTCTCTCTTCGTCGCCCCTTGCTTTCCCAGCCTTCAACGTCTACGATTCTCATTCGACAACCTGTGCCCTACCTCCACCACTTCTGCTTCCTCCGTGTAGTGACATCAACTGTAATCCTGTCGCTGGCATGCGCTCACACTCTCCTTTTATCGACTAACTCCTGCGCTCGTCAAGTCGGTACTCGTCTGTCCAGCTCAAGTCCTCGCCAAGCTTTCTCAGCGTTATTGTATCTCTCAGCCTCGCCATCTCACCACTGTCGACGACAACCTCTCGGTCGAACTGTCTGCCCTTTCTCACGCGACAGCAACACTGGTCAAATCCTGTTTCGTTTGCGCAGCCCAATCCTTTCCCCCCTTCCTGTTTGCTACGACCTCTCAATGTTTTGGCATTCTTGACTCGCGCTATCCGCGTCCTTCACCCCTCGATAGGGAATTACCGTTTCTGGGTATTCGGCCTGTGCAATGCCTCACTGACTGCCTGCACCGATGTGGAGGGTGGTCTCCCACAACTGACTTTTGACTGTGTCAGCTCGAGGTTTGTCGACTGTTTATTACTTTGCATCATACTGATACCGTTACAGAATATGTCTTTCATCTTCCAGTACCCACGCCACATTCGTCGCAGCAGACTTGTCAGTACTCAAGATGCATAGTTGGTCTGTGGCTCTCGCTGCCTACTCTAGGTGAGTTTCTGATTCTGATTCACTCACCATATCGTTGATTCTCATGTTAGTCCCGTAGCTAACCTATCCAGCACCCTTCCTTATGTGCCCTATCGCCACCACTCTCTGCTTCCCGCCGCTCGATGTCGAACACAGCCCACAATTGGTTTGTACGCGCATCTTTGTCCCATCAGGTTCTCGATTTGTTATGGGACGAGAACACTGCACAAACCAAGCTCGCCCATGATCTCTCAAAGATCTATCGCCAGGCCCAACCCTCGCGAGTCTCCCCAGCGAGCACAACACTACCGACATCAATCCCCGCCCTTCCTCCATGATATCGACCGCGGTCTCTCATACTCACCTCTCTTCTGCCGTCAAATCACCTCAACCATCTCGCAAAGCTTCTCATCGTCTGTCCAATATTGCATACTGGCCTACTGTTCAGGAACTCCCGGCCACGGAATGCATGTCCATTCACTCACCCGAGTGTTTCATCTTCGCGCTATCATTCGCCCGCTCCTGTCGGCCCCCACCGTTCACATACCCACAGCCTCTTTACTTCCCTTCCTCCCTTACTTTATTTTACCTTGTTTCTTCCTCTTTAGTTTCACACCTCCCACTCACCCATAGTCCGACATCAACTGTATCATTTGTTGTTCCCTTCCTGGTGCGAAGCCGTGCAGGTGTAAACCACAACCGCACTATGGTGGCAACGTCCGTCGGGTTCAACTCCTCATCATTGATCTCCTCTCTCTACTTCGTAGCAGGACCGCCGGCGGCATCCTGTCATGCTCCCGTTATGCGACAGTGGTCGCTTAATGGGATCGCTCCACGTACAACAGCGGTTGTGCCAGCACTTTCACATTCTGCTCTCCGGCGAAGTCTCCCCTTGTTATGTGAACATGGTATAGCCGGTACAGAACTACCAGTCTCTGCCGCGCCTTGTCCAATGGGCCTCTGCGCCAGGTTTGCTGGCGGTGCATTTCATGAATACCGGAGGGCATGTGTACCGTGTTCCCCCATCTCGGCGCGATGCACTCAGCAACCAGGCCGTGCGCAGTCCATTTGAAACGGTCCCCGATTTCTTGTGGCGGGTCCACGCAGTACTTCCGATGGCGTCGGTATTGCCGTAATTAGGCACTGGTTCGTCGAGGCGAGTCTCGTGTCACTAATTTTACTGTTCATCCGCCGCTTACGCTCTTGAAGTCCTTCGCCCAGGCAAATACACGACAGAAGCTCATGTTCTCGAGTTCAGCTGGGACCTCTCCGTCTCGCTACCCATGGTCTCGGCGGGTCATCGAGCACTGTCGCTGTATCGCGACTCGCAGGGCCTTGAGCGTACCTCGTGCGATGACCTCCGAACATCCGACAACCACTGACCGCACGTTGAGTATTTAGACATGCAGTGTTCCGGTGAGGCATTCTCATCCCCCCACTGAAACACAACTTCTACGAAATTAATATCTACATGGCTCGTCAACACCACATCTCATCCAGTGCTAGTCAACCGCTCACCTCCGCTGAGAAGTCCAAGGCTACGAAACTCGCGCGTCGTGAGGCGCAACGTCTCCAGGATGAAGCCGATGCATCAGCGGCTTCTCGCCTGCGTAAATACACCCTTCTTTCCTCTTCTTCACAGGAGCTAATTCAGATTTCGCAGCTCCTCGATCCGCAAAGCTCAAAGCTCAGCAGAGATCTGGTAAGCTGTCTCGAAGCCCCCCTGGTGACGTGACAGCACTGACCTTGCTTATGACAGTTTGGATTAATAATGATGCTATGCCGAGAAGACGTCCCCGCACAGCAACTCAGCTAAAGGGCAAAGCTGTCAAGAAGCCGCCCAGGCATACCAAACCTCGAGGTGAGTTGTTCGAGTAGTATCGCTTTTCATACTTTGACAGTTGGCAGCAGCTCCGAAACATCTGGACGAGTACGACGACATTGAAGATGACAATATTGAAGATTCACCGCCCACGTCAGGTCGAGCTGCAAAGGCCAGCAAACAGGCTCCGAAAGAAGACATCGACAATATCGAGGAGGCCGACAAGTATGAGAATGAGCGGCAAGGCTCGTCGGAGACGGACTTCGTAGCAGAGGACCAGTTCGAAACGGACGGCGATGAGGAGGATGACATTGTCATGGATGAGGTGAGTATCGGTGAAATGTAATGATCAAAGATGGTACTAATCTACTTATAACAGGAACTCAGGTGGTCATCGGTTCTTGGCGAGTTGGATGATGGAGACCATAATAGCGAAGTCAACGAGGCTGATGAAGATATCGAGGGAAGCGATTGGGATGAAGGCAATGGCGGTGACAGCGACGCTCACGAAGACGACGAAGACATCGAAGATGATAAAGCTGAAGAGGATAACGAAGCCATTGAGGAAGGCGACGGCCATGAAAACGACAACAACAACAGCGATAGCGAAGACAGCGCCTCAGATAGCGACTCGGATCTGGAGTATGCGGGAAAACATGGGATCAGTGGGCTGCTGAAGGTACGCCATTGCCCGTGCATTGCATTCTATCTACTGACTGTGTTGTGTCGCGGCAGAAACGGGAACGGCAAGTAGCCAAGAAGCTCTTCGGCAATGACGAAGATGTTGTCGACGCCCGTGCGAAGAAGGTAGCAGTTCCTCGTGCCTCGCACTCGAAGGTATGTCTCCTCATACGATGTCCCTTCATACCTTTCCTCACGGAACATATAGCCCTCACGTCAAGCTATGCGGCTGCACGCCGAGGTAAGTATCAGACGACTACACTAAATGAACGTACTAACGGCGTGGCTATAGATGCCTCGGTGGAATTCTCAGCAACGGGCAAGCCATCCCACCACCACAAGACATCATGGACACCGTGACCAACCTAGCAAGCCCCGTTGGGATCCGGTCACTCGCATCACCCTCACAAAACGTGGCGTGCTCGCTCTCAATCAATCCCATCCTGCGCTCAAAGCTTACTTCAACGACGTCGAACTCAGTATGAAGCTTCATGTCGTCCGGAACGATGCCTTCCCGCATGATAAATCCACCCTGTGGTATAGCCTCTTCCGTGAGACTAATGGCGCTGGGGAGCATAGTGATGGTTTCTATCCCCGCATACGTCAGGATAAGCCCTTCCGCATGGCGCTATTCGAAGCCGTGAGTTCTACTATTGCACTGCTACATATCTATTGACATCTCGGAATTATTGCAGATGAGTACAAGGCTCAGCCAGTTCCGCGGAAAGTTCAAGGTGGCGGCTGCGAGCAAGCTATCTGCCTCGTACCACCTTGGCAATCCTTCGGTTCAGAGCATCCGGAAAGCCAACGAACTCCTTTATCACAAACGTTATATCTATCCTGGTGAAATCCTTGATCGGGTAAGTTCTATCTTTTCGCTCTTGCGTCGCAGTGTATCATGATCAATTGTAGGATACGTTTCATCCGGAGATAGCGTACAAGCACCCGATCATCGCCGATGTCATCAAGGAAGTTCTCATGCCGCGGCGAAACTGCTTCATCATCAAGTATGCACGTTCGTTCAAGGTGAGATGGGAGGGCGCTGTTATGTTTGAGCTCCCGATGTCTGTCGTCGCATTGGCTGCAGCAGCGGTAAGTGGTTTTCGCATTCCTTTCCACACTACTAACATCTCATCTACGTAAGGTCGAGGCAGCGCTCATAGACTTCAAGAGCGGATCATTCCACTCCAGCGAATTTCTCGCCGACAGCTTCAGCTCCGTCTATATCACACACATCGAAGTCCTCAATGAACTGTCCCGCGCCCAGGCCCTTGATTATCATAACCTTATGGTGGAACTGTTTGATAACACCATGTACGTGATCAACCTTTCGCTGTACACAGCTACTGATGTGAACATATTGCAGTGGCTGTAACAAGTTCATGCCAGGCAATGCCGACGCCAAGGCAGTGTTAGCAGATGTCGGGCTTCATCGTGAGGCGTCCCGGGAGATCTAGCCTCCCGCTTCTGCCCTCTATGTACTGTATGTATTTTTATTTGTTCTTGGCCGCCTGTAACCTCTACCTGCTCTCTTTGTCATCATGCCTCTGCTTCTCCATGCCACCTCCACTCTGTCATTCTATCTTCACATCCTTATGCCCCCTTAGTTCTACTATGCCGCCTTGTCACCCTTATGGTACTCTTTCTTTGATACCGCCTCATTGGTAGTATCATGTTTTGTCTCTGTGCATTGTACTTGTACACTACAACTCTACCCACCCCAACTCCATCGCCGCTCTATCCGCCCCCCACTCTGATGACCAGTAGAATACATAATTGTATTATTTGTGTATCAATATCAATTTTTGATGTTATCCTGTACTAATTTGGTATATGTGAGCGTGATAACTACAACTTTGTAATGTCTTGTTTGCAATAGATTATGCTTATTAGTCCTGCATTAGCCCGGCTAGGTTAGGTACCTTTCTTTTTCTGCCTATGTTATACCTAAATCTACTAATGCACTATTTTCGGTAATTAGGATCAATCTAATATTCGTTAGGTACACATTAGGGCGGGAGGTTTTCCCTGCTGTACGGAGGGCCTTATGGAAGTAGATACTGTTGTTCTCGAATTGCAGGGCTAGGCGTTCCTTGTCACTGTACTGATGTTCATCGCCACTGAAGTCCTGCTGCTTCAATCGTGGGATGAGATGATTCTTGAGGGTGGGGATAAAGTCCTGGAAAGCAAGAACGCGTATGAGTCTCCGAACATAACAGAATTTAGATTGGTACCTTCATAGCAGGGTCGTGCGCATTGTCAAGAACCCATGTAGTGAGATCAACGTAGTCACGATTGCTGTCAGACATCTGATGCTGAGCACGAAATGGTGCCGCGGTGAGTGGGTCAGCGTCGCAGAAGCCAAAAACCGGTCTATCTTTGCGGGGTCGGCCTCTTTTCCGTATTTTTGGCGCATTACCAGTAGTATCCCTGGGCTCCTTTGCGATTCGGTGCCTTCTAGCAGTCTCGCGTTCAAAGATATCGCTAAGAATCTTCTCGCGGCGAATGTGCTGCACTATTTGCGAACTGTAGTTCTTCCGACTGGTGCGAGCGTAGAATCTTTTGACCCGACGGTGTTCGAGCTCGCCCTGCAATAGCAGATACATATTAGCACAAGATACAAGGACTTAAGTAGATTTACCATTTGAGTAGAGTACCCATCCGTTGGCCCAAAGCGACGGATGGCGGCAGCGTAATGTCCGAGATTGTGCCATTTGAACGTTTGGAGGTTGAGTCGCTTTTGTTTAGGGCCAGACGCCTTTTCCTTACCCTTCCCCTTCGAGTCACCTGGTTTCTGTTGAGCAGTTTTCGAGGGCTGAGAATCCTTTGCATGCTTCTTTTCTTGTTGTCGGGTCTTTCGGCGATGTCGGGCATACTCTTCAGCAGGAAGCTCTCGTATGTCGTACTTATCCTTGTCACATTCCTTGCTGAATCGTCGTGCTGAATCCCCTAGTATAGTCGTTGACACTTCAAGAGCACTCAGAGTGCTCTCCGTGTGCAAGCGCAGCTTGGCAAGGGCATGCCAGACCGCACAAGCCCAAAGCAGATTCAGAACAATAGTGTTCATCGGCTCTGACAGCAAACCCTCGACAACTGGCATAGCACACTGAGAAAACAATTCAGATTCTGGCCAACTGAGTAACAAGGTTACGTACCTTGAGCACATTCTCATAATCATACGCAGTGAAGTTCGACCGGCTTGAAACGTTCTCGACAAACTTCCGTATGGTGTTACGACCAAACGTTGGAACTCGTCGAAATCTATAGGACGGAAGCGAGATTAGCAAACCTGAGAACCCATTTTGCGTGAGCTACTATTACACTCACCTGCTATTAAGCTTGGTTATGTTGTCCGGGCCAAAAGCAAATAGGACGCGCAGGATATGAGCGAAAAAGGCCTTGAACACGCCGAGTTCAAATTCATGAAGGACATCCGGCACAAACATAGAATAGAAGTTGACTCCAAATTGTGAAAAGCGTTCCGAGAATGTACTCTGCGTAGATATCAGGCAAAAGGCAATGCCACAGCGATGATTGTTAACACTTACTCGAGTGGGGAGAAGCGAAAGTGGATGTAGTAAGCGTTCGCTCATTTTGCTCCGAAGGTTATATCCTCGCTCAAAGATCCATGCACGAGCTCTCGCAATAAGCCCTTGAGTATGCTTGTCGTCCGTTCTTGCCTTCGCTCTCTTCTTCATGTCGCTTTTTGACCCCATTGCAGCGATGTTCTTCTTCTCCACAAGACACGTCGGGCATGGACAATTCCCCAGAAAACGCAAACATGCAAGCGACACCCTATGAAGCATAAGTCATACAGCCATTAGTTGAAAAGAACATACATATACGCACCGCTCTGGATAGTCAGCTGAGTACGTGATGATTCTTGGAAACAGTCGTCGAAGTATTCCATCGCCACACCTGACGAGGATGCCATGTTCATACGCGTGCATGAAATCCGCGTCAAGCAATAGGACCCAGATCTTTTGCAGTAGCTCCGACCTGCAAAATCGAAGAACATCGGGAGTTGCAGCCATTTTGTAAACCTTGTGATAGTAATCCTGGACGAGGGAAGGTAACTAGTGCATAGTATGCATTAGACGTGATATAAGTAACACAAGAAATAACTCACCTTCGGGATATATGCCGTGTGATGTGCTGCAAAAAAGGTTGGCTTTGCACGCAGATACTTTGTCAGCATCGCCATCCAGGTATAGAACGGCCACAGGTAGGCACTGCCGAAGTTAGTCAGTTGAGTGGTGTCGGAGTAGCCCATGCCTGCAGCGATCACATATTCAACAGATGGATCGTCTTCAGGATTCCTTGGCATTGCGTCGAGCTGGGCCTGCGCCTCAATGAGTGCATCGGAATTATAAACATCGGTCCAGACGCGCTCTGCATTGTCAAGGTCCACATCCTCCGGTGCTGCTTCTGGATCCAAAGCATCGGAATTGTCATTGTTGCGCCGGAATAGAGTGAAGGGTACGTTGTGAAAATGCTTCTGCGTGGGGTCTTCATAGGCGGACTTGATGACTGACAGGAGAGGTCGGTACCAAATTCCGTCCACTGTGAACTCTGGCGCGTCAGATTCAGAGTTGTGTTTCGTTTTCTCCTTCGGAAGACGGATGCTAACAGAGCCAGTCCTCCAGCCGTCCTCTGCTGAAAACATGCCGGTGGCTGGGTTGAACTCATCGAGAGCATCTAACTCGCTGGATACTGAGTAGTTAGCGAAGTCGGACTTGTTGAAGTCGGGGGACTGTATGACATCATCCACTAGTCGTTGTAGCTCGCCCGCTGACTTCTGTTCCTGACCGTTGTATTGCCATTTCATGAGAAGAGCCGAAGATGCGTTTGACAGCGGTGAAAACCACTCGGCGACCTGATTCCGTACTTTCTGGCCAAATACCCGCAGAGGGCTACCGCCTGTAAGGCCTTCTGCTCGAGAAGGGACAGCGATAGTTGGCGAGTCCGTACACATGTCCGTGGTAGCTTCTGCGACAGGATCATGTTGTGGTATCTTAGAATAGACCCGAAAGAGGTCGAAACGATTGGGTTCGGTGATATGTGATGAGGTGGGCCGTTCATGAGGCTCAGGTTCAAGTGGTTCAGGCAGAGTTGGAAGTGCAGAAGTTGTGTTTGTATTGACGATGGGTGATTGTGGAGTAGGTACAGTAGACGGTGGTAAAGGTAGCTGTGACGGCTCTAGAAGCTGTGCCAGGTCGCCATGCCTCTTCGAGAACATGCGGAGCTCGGAGGGTGCGAGGTCACGATACATTTGAGGGAGCTTTCGCTTACGTCCCGCTTTTGTGACTATGGGAGGAGGGGGAGTTGGCGGCCGGATATTTGAGGGACCCGCAATGGAATTATCCTCTAGTGCGTTGTCCAGAGGTGCACAGTCGTCCTCAGACGGCTGTATGCACAAAAAGGCTAAGTTTCGGTGAAAATGGCAAACCTACAAAGTACGCACCTGATTAATGGCTTCTCGCAGTTCCTGCCTTTCTACGACAGCCTCCTTTCCATCCCTCTTCCGTTGAAGCTTCGCTTTTTGCAGTCTTGGCAATGCAATACGCTGTGCTCGACTTGAAGTCCTGATAGCGCGTTGCGACCCAGAGCAGCTGTTCTTATGTCTTGTGAGTCCTTGCATCTTCGTGAACGTTTCTCCACACAGAAGACATTGAGGCATGATGAGAAGTAAAAAAAGTAAAAGTAATGAGGCAGCTACTGCTAGCCGCATCTTAGCTGTGAGTGGTCGAAGACAAGAGCATAGATTATGCGCGCCAACATCATGAAAACGCAGTGATATGATCGCACATCAAAAACCTTGTTCATGAGCGTGTATAAGTATTGAGCGGCTAGATTCTTGCACACGAAGTCCCTTCTCTCCTCCGTCCACCACAACATGCCTGCTCATCGTAGCCAGCCCAGGTATCCACACCGTCCATCAAAATCGCAGCCAGCAAAGAAACACACGCCCCCTCCTCCTCCTCCTCGGTCAAGTAAAACACCTGAATCTTCACGCTCACCCTCTCCCGAGGCTATCAGAAAGAACAAGAATGTGGAGACTCAGGCGGTTGAGCAGGACAATGACGATGGGTTTGATGATGATGAGGCTGACAAGGACAACACAGCGCACCTGAAAGCAGCCTCCCGCGCCCTTGCAATTGGCGAAGATGCCCACGCGTGAGTTTTTGTGCTTTCCCATATTATATGCGTGATAAACTTAGTCATATACCCGTCAGAGACTCTGAATATCTTTGTAAGTTAAAAGAAAAGGCACGGTGGATCAAACGCCTCCTTGGCCCAGACGCCTCTGTCGAGAACATCCTGCTATTTGGCCCATACTGTGCCGACGCTGGCATCGACCTTCCTGAGCTTGACGCTTACAGCCAGGAATATCTCGACAGTCTGTAAGTTGTTTTCGAGCGTACTGACAGGCTATATGCGTCGCTTATTTTATGCTATCCCTAGTGATGATAATGCAGTACAGAAGATAGCCACACAATACGAGAATCTCGTATTTGACATCCTTCCGACCATGCATAAGGATCTTGCCTTCTTCGCGGAGAAGAACCTTCGATTCAAGCGACTCCTCAGTCTTGTAAGTACCTCAACATTTACACTCAAGTATAGCTCATTGTATGCGTGCTATACTACACATCAGCTGCATAAGGACGCCAGTGCCGGATGCAGAGACGATATCAAGGATCTCAAATATGAGATCGGTCTACTACTCCCCCTCAACGGTTTCTACAGTAACCCGATCAACCCTTCTGAGCAAAGCAAGGCCGGGCGGGGATGGGCGTGCCTCGGTACAGCTGAATTGCTGTGCCCACGTAGCATGCTCAATACATTCAAAGAGAACCCAGAGAAGTGAGTTTCAATACTTTACGCCCATAATCCGGAAAGATAGTACAGCTAATTATATGCTCCAGATTCTGTGCTGAAGTCGTCGAGGGAAACAAATACCTCTCTGCCGGTGACTACATGAACTACATGTATGCGGAGGATGTTGTGTACGATGAAGATGATGTTGAGAAGGGACTTCTTCGCAACAACTTCCTTCTCAAGGCAAGTGATTCGAGCTTCCTTTCTATGCATATCATCGAACTCACGGCGCATGGTGTCAAGGTCTTTCGCTCGATCTTTACCGGAAGAATGTCTGCCTACAGCAAAACCCCTGGTCCGAGTACCATTGGTCGTCGGCCGATCGCTGTTGCTGCAAAGCGAAAGACGGTAACCCCAGCGATGATTGCGTGGACCGTTGTTATGGTATACTGATGTATCCTCTTATTTGTTCATCTTGCATACTGACCTACTGTAACAGACGTATTTTGCATTATCTAGCAAGGAGCACTGGTGCCTTCAAGATGGCGGAGTCGACTTTGCCGAGCTTTATGACGAAGTCATAGATGCTTTCGGTGATCAAAAGTCTAAATGGGCAGTGACGACTCTTCAATGGTGGAACCTGTACGTCGCTTTATCCATATGCCTGAGTCCGTCTGCATCAACTATTAACTATGGCTGATGTTATCTGCCAGTCGCGTTTGGGGACCATCATCTGTCAAGCCAGATGCACGGTTTCAGCAGCGCGTGAGTAATTCAGCGTCCGGGAAACTCAAAGCTCAGCGCGCCGCACGAGACAACTTTGATAACTTGGACGACTAAGTCTGGCGTGTTCGTATTCAGAGCCAGTGAGCAAACAAGTAATGACTATGACACTCTTGCTTTATTTACTGACCATCGTGCATCAGTTAATACGACGACTAGCATAATAAAAGGTCTGTTCTCATATATTTCGACGTCACATTCTACTCAATCATTGTGCGCTTCGCTTCAGGACCTTTTTCCTTCGTCTCCTCTCCGCATTCACCTCTCGGTTTTGTCTTCATCTTGTCTCTGCCTTCGTCTCCAGCCTCTCGGACTATGCTGCTAGTGAGGCATCATGCTATCGCCTCATCCCTTGTCTCTCGAACTTCGGAAGGCTCATTCTCTGGATCAACTCTGCAACCGTCGCCATCAATCAGCCCAACTGGATTCTCTCATCACCTCTGCACTGTATCCCTCTCGTCTCACACAGCACTGACTCGCATCCTTGCCCCTTTCTCGCATTCTGATTCCTTTCTCACAGTGGTCGCTATGTAACATACTTGCACGATGTACTTACCTCCCTTGCACTGCCGATGCACGTCACTGCTCAGCAGAAATAATATCATGATTATTAGACGTTTTATAACCCATCGAAAGCTTTTATATCTATCAGCGCGGACCCCTGAACCCGCCTAAACCCAGGCAACACAGATCTGCCCAATGCACGCATTCTCTTGGATGCAATAGGGTGCGAAATGTCTTGCACCGTGGAGACCGATTATCACCCTCTAGCACCATGACAGCCTTTATCACGGCAGATCTCACATAGCTCTAAGCAGATCAAAATTCCTTAGGACAGATTTGGTCAGCTATGGCTGCGATACGATGATATGGCTGCTAAACTTAGAAATTCTCAGATATCGAAATGTTTATTTTCGTGATGTTGTGGTGGAGACGTAACGGGAGACTCAGGTTGTTATGTGTGACCTTGTACGTTTCGCGCTGATCTCATCTGCATGTACACGTTTTATATGAGTAAAGAGATACAGTAGGGGTTATGTGAGAATTTTACGTACATGTGTGAACACGCACTCTCATCCGGTATACTTGTCTCCGCTGCGTACGCTCAGGCAAGCCAAGGGCGTGGATTTTACCACGAGCAACTAACAAAGTTGAATTTCGAAGACCCGCTACGTACACGTATACTTCATCCTAGGGCCCTGATGTCTTTGAAGTTAACTGATTGTACTTCCAAGCTTCATCGAAGCTTCATCGTCTATAGTACACTGGCAGGATTGATTATTGCGTAGCTAGAATTATTTACCAGAAGAAGCAGAACACCATGCATTCGAGCAACCTATTGCAGAGCATGTCATCTAAGTAAGTAGTTTCCCAGTTACTCAGGGTAGAATCAATAACGCACCTAAATTACGAAGAAGTGACCATAACAGAAAGAGGCATCGCAGTTTGAAGAAAAGTTAAGAGCATGACAGTCCTAAGCCGAGTTTAGGGCAGGCAGTTTCGCGTCTGATGTGGTCTTGACTCTTGGTCCGACAATACCCCGCGTATATGTCGGAAATCTGGAAAGCCCATCAGGATAGAAGCGCCTCGGGGTGCCCTCCGCAGGCGTCTCCGGCTGCATCCGCAGGGCTCAGGATGCTGGGGATTAATGTCCGGAGTATACGGGATGCGGAGATAAGGCATCACGATCAAAAAGGGGTATCCAGAGATCGTACCTTGTATCTAGATGCATCCCATCATCATAATGATCATCTCGAGGCATCTGATTATTAGATAGAAGCTCGGGATGCCTCGTGGTTGCGATAACTTAAGTTAGGCATGTCATGTTCGAATCTCTGCTTCGCTCTCACCGCTTGTCCCCCGGCTTCATACCCTCCCTCAACCCCTGCAATGTTGGAGGATATACCTGGACCGACCCAATACCAGTCATCAAAGAGCAAGAAGTGCAGTGTATGCAAAAAAATCTGTGACAAACGTGGGTACAAGAAACACCGCGATGCTTGCAAAGCGAACAAGGCTGCCGATGAAAGATGGGCAGCACTGCAAGCAGAGAACAATTCTGAGGGGGAGGAAGAGGAACGCAGACGATGTAAGTCTTTCTCTCTCTAGGTCCATGCACACGCTCAATTCGTTGCGTGTTGCTTCAGCGCGCAAACGGCGACGACGTGGGACCATCACAAGCGCAGATCCCCATCCACAGACACATGGGAACGAAGGTATGTTCTATTTCGTGTACTAGAAGCATCCATGGAAGTAATATATCAGTTCAATCTGTTCCCCCCGAAGATCTCCCTCTTGCAGACGAGGAGCACCGCTCTCCGGTACCCGGATCCTCCCTCCACTCATTCGTACCTAACTCCCCCCCACCTCAAGGTTCGTACTGCGTATCTGTAGCATTAGTTACCGAGGTATAGGCGTGTATGCTGATGAACTCCTTCGAGTAGATAATGCCCGTGTCACTCCTCCACGCACCGGTAATCCCTCTCCACCTCCACCACCCCAACCACCCACGCCCTCACCCTCGACGCCACTCGCGAGCACTGACACGGTGCCAGCAGAAGAGGCCGAAACGCCTAATATCGATGATATCAGAGTCGAGTACCATCCTGACGCACGACCGTGTATCCCTTCGAGAAGTACGTACAAGAGCGATCAAATGCCGACTTTGCGCCCAGTCTCAAGGAGCCGTGGCGGCCGTTTGCGACTCGTGTCGACTTCGAGTTTGCAGAGCTTGTGCACGAAGCTCGTATGAGTCAAGGGGCAATCGAACGTTTGCTGAAGCTCGTTCGCGACGTCCAGACTGGCGAGGGTGATTTGACTTTCGATTCTCATGGCGATGTCCGTCGTGCCTGGGACCACGCCTCTCATTTTTATCCTATGGTGTGTGAATAATTTGTTTAGTACCTGCTGTATCAATATTAGATGAAGCAACATGACGTAGTTCTCCAAAACTACCCTCTCCGTTAAGTATAAGAAGAACCCTCAACAATTTGACTTTCATCACCGCCCGCTGTGGGACTGGGTTGTCAGCCAGGTCGAAGATCCCAAGCTCGCAGCTTACTTCCAGTGGGATGCCCAACGGCTTTCGAAATGGACTGGCACCGAATGGATGAGGTTCATCGAGGAGCCTTGCACAGCGGATATGTTTTGGGATGTCCAGGTAAGCCATCAATTGTTTTGATAATATTAAAGACCGACAAAGCTGAATTACATGCAGGCGAACATCATCACGACAGACCCGGAGGGAAAACCCCTAGGTCTCATTGTTTGGGCAGATAAGAACAAGCTGTCGACATTCGGAACGCAAAAGGGACACCCTATCGTCGTTCGCCTGTCGAATATCGACGCGGTTGTCCGGAACGGCCTTGGAGTTGGAGGAGGTCGTGTTGTTGGTATGGTCCCGATGGTAAGCTGTTTATTGCGTCGTTGTATTAATGTAACTCAGCCTGCTATGATAGATCAATGAGACCGCCGCTGAGAAGGGGAAAAAAGGGTACATAGATTGGAAGAACGCGGTATACCACGAGGCTTTTCGCATCCTCCTCGAGCAGATTGCTGCTCACTCTCGCACAGGCTATCGCGTGAGGTGCGGAGATAGCCAGCTCCGTACCTTGTATCCTTTCATACACATCATTACCGCCGACTACGAAGAACAGTAAGAGCGCACCTTGCTACCGTAACAGCTTTACTCACACTTTAACAGATGTTACTTCGCCCTCATCCGTGGCCTCCACGGGCTTTCCCCTTGCCCGATATGTCTGGTACCCGAAGGAGACCTCTCAAACCTATCCAAAACATATGCGGAACGTGAAGAAAATCACGCACAAGGCCTTGTCGAGAAGGCGGAGGGGAAAGGCGTCAAGGAAAAGAAGCTGAAGCAGTTTGGCCTACGAGCCGTGGAGGTTAGTGTCTCATCTTTCGATGATACTGTTGTGTACCTGAGTCATTATTAATATTATCACTATCGTAGAATGCTTTCTGGGGTGTCATGCGTACTAATATCTATAAAGCGATGTCCTTTGATCGCTTGCATGCCTACCTCCTAGGCCTCTTTCTCCATCTCTTGCGAATACTAAAGGCCATCGTCGCCTTGATGAGCCGTAAAGCTCAAACTGTCGTCGACGAAAGGTTAGTTGTACATTTGACATGCGAGCACTACCCTGATACATCATGCGCAGCCTCAACAGTGTTCCCTCCTGGCCAAATATGACCCGCTTCAGTTCACTCACAGACACGGACTTCAACGACGGTGGCAAATGGGCCGATCTGTCGAAGGTACGGAATATGAAGTTCTGCATCACTAGACGACTGACATGACTTATTTCTCCCCAGATCATCATCCAATGTAGCTACAGTATCTTCGCTACTGGCTCCCACGGATACCAGTTACTTAAGACGATGCGGAAGTACATTGAATGCGATACTTACGTCTCGTTATCTGTACAGACCGATCAAACACTCAAGGACTATGACACAACAATACAGCAGTTCGGAACGCAGCTTGCAGTAAGTTGCCTTCGCTTCCATACGCAGACTACGATCAATAACCTTATCCAATCGTCTAGGTATACAGTGAGACTTGTGCAGACAGTCAGGTCGAGGAGAAGTTCGACAAGGACTGGGACGGGATAATCAAGGTTCACTCGCATTTGCACGCCTCGCGGGATATCAGATTGAAGGGTGTCCTGGCCAACATGGACACGAAGGCGTCCGAAAAACTGAACGGTCCCCTTCGCAAGGCCTACCAAATGCAGACCAATTTCAAGAATATTGAGGGACAGGTTCGTCTTAGGACGGTTAAGTGGCCGCATAACAATTCTAACCAATATTTTCACCCAGCTTGCACGTCTCGAGGACTGCTCCATGGTTATCTGTGATATCCGGGCTAACATCGACGCTCGAGACGAATATATCGATTCACAAAAGGCAGCGGACAAGCAGATGAAGAAACAGAAGGCTCAAGGCCGCACGACTCGGTTCAACCACATATATCTGGGCTCTCCATTCGAAAAGGGCCCTGTCAGTGTCCTTGCTCTCATGGAAATCCATCGGTCGGACGCAGCGTTCAAGAGCTTTCAGACCAAGCTTACAACATGCATTCGGGATCTAGTTGTTCGCGAAGACGAGGCCACACGGCTCGCAACCTCTGAGCGGATGGCTGGTAGAGACGTTCACGTAGAAATAACTGATCAGGCGAGTGAAAACTATGGGCCCATTGATCAGGTTACTGACATATCCTCATACAGATCATGGAATACCGTTTACTCAAGGTCAACTACGAATCTAAAGTTACCTGGCGCGAGGAGTCAGACCTCCTTCGGTGTTCCGACCTGTTTCATGGAAAACCGCGCCACGACTCAATCATCGTGGAGTATGGCTCCCGTTACATCTATTGCGAGCTCATCTTCACCTTCACGTACGAGTTTGGCGGTGCGACGTGCGCGTTAGCCTTGGTGCACCCGTTCGACCTCTCTCCACAGCTCAGTCTGGCCCAGCGACGCATCGACCGTGAGTTAGGTCTCTGTCGTGTCAAAGAGCGACCCCGCATAGACTCGATTATTGTCCCCTTGCGCTCCATCAAGAGGGGGGCACTGTTGGTTTCGGACTCTAGCCGGAAGCACGAGCGGTTGGTGGTGGATACCCTGGATGGTGACTCCTTTCTTCGCTGCATCGACCTCTTTCCCGACCGCAACATGGCTGCACATATCCGAGTGCAGCTTTGACAGGTAACGTATCCGCGCACTATCCAATCACCTCGCGCTAACATCCAATTCATGGCTGTATTAGTTCCAATCGCCAGAAATCTGGAATACGAGATCAACTGCTGGTACGTTATCATTCTCTGTATCTCAGACAGCCACAGCAAGACTGACAATCTTAAATCTTGTGACGCATTTTTCGATTTTAGCCATACAGTCGAGCCTATTCTGCATGAATGCAGCTCATGGTCTCGAAGTTCACGTCACTATATAGGTATTATTGGACATAGCCGTGACAACGTCTTTGACCGTTTCACAGGATCTTCTCACCCTCTCGGCCAGTCGTATGCGTACGTTTGCTTCTTGAGCAGTTGTATACGCACGTCTCGAGCATTTCTATACACATGATTGGCCCGCTTCCTTCGACCGATGCACCTCAGACTGAATGAGGTATGTTTTCGCTTTCAAAGGCTGCCATTCTTGTCAAAGAAGGTGGCCACATTGTATATGCATATGCGTATGATACCATCGGTATGTACAGCTGAACGCACTCCCCTGACCCGTCTCTATCTCAAAATCTCCACTCAGTCGTCTCATTACCTGCTGGCCAACTGTACTAGCACGCGCATCGATATATCACCAACACCTCCCGCTCTATCTCGTTCACCTCAGCCTTATCTCAATACCCCAAACTCAACTGTACTACCATTCGCACCGTCACATCATATCAAGACTTGGTACGTATCTAAACTCGCTTGTATCCCTTCATGCCCTCATCATTTCGGAAATGTACGCTGATCTTTCTCATAGCTTCGCTTAGATTATGGCCTTGTGATTGAAAAGTTTTGGATTTCCAATGGAACCCTGCTTTCAATTCGTCGGATGAACAAGAGTACAAATACTCCATGAGAAGCAAAGGACTTGAGGTGCGTGCTTGACCTGCCGATGCGCGGCAGCTATTTCGATGATCGCTTGAGCCTTGTCCTAGATTGTTTCTGCCAAAGGTATTTCAATCACCCCGAGTATGCTTGACAATAGAAGTACTCACTGACACTATCGTTTAGAAGGACCTCCATCCATCGATGCACGGTGGCATTTCGCTCAGCCAGACAGGTAGTTTGGCCCGGTACACCAGGTAAGTGGTGATATATTTTCTTCTATCGCATCCTTGTTACGTGTAGCCACTAACACGCGGGCTATCTAGACATCGAATTCCCATTCATCTCCCAGCCGCTCCTCAAACACGATGCAGCAGGCTTTGGCCAGAGGGCTCCATGTAAGTTCGAAGTCCTCTATTTGTATTGCATTCCATTCAACAGCAGTTGTTAATTCATCCATGATTAATTCTTCGAGCACACCAGGCCTTTAGAAGTATCGCTCCCCGCCCCGTTCTGAACATGAGTAAGTCGCGATGAACACTGAAACGTTTCGGACACCTAGACGAGCATACGCACTGCAGGTGTACCACTCTTACCCACTCACGTCGCCGATCGCACCGGACTCTTCAAATCGTATATTAGGGACTGACTGTGGTGCGTATTCATCATTTCTTTCTCTATCTTCACTCACGATGGC
Source organism: Irpex lacteus (assembly GCA_001986395.2). Classification (NCBI taxonomy): domain Eukaryota; kingdom Fungi; phylum Basidiomycota; class Agaricomycetes; order Polyporales; family Irpicaceae; genus Irpex; species Irpex lacteus. The sequence continues at coordinate 44,090 of MQVO02000046.1, read as the reverse complement.
AAGGCATAACGCAGACAGCGACTCAGACGACACCGATGACAGTGTCACACGCCAGATCGACGACTTGAGTATCGACGACGATCTCCCTGACGCTGTCGAAACACCCGGCGAGCAGGCCTCTATTAAGGACTTTCAGAAGGTCAGTATGCGTTCACATTCCCGCCCGTTATAACCGTTGCTCAGTGTTGCACGTTTGTAGGCATGCGCCGAGCTTCAGGTGCAGAATGGCGAACTCCGCGCCCTTGTGCGCACCTTACGCATCAAGAACGCAAAGCTCGGTGGCGATCAGGCTGGTAAGAAGGGGAAGGACAAAGCTCGCACTCGAGCCCTCATCCCTCCTGCCTACCACCAGTTCGCAGCACAGATTCATTTGGCTGGCCGCAAGGCCGCCTATTCTCTCAGTCTTTGGATCGAGGAAAACTGGTTCATGTACAAGCGCAAGCCCAGCCTCAACTACAAGGACCCTGCTGTGCGCTATGAATCCCTGGCCTCGCAGCAAGCAGCCATGGCGGCCAGGACCTGGGACTACCTCCAAGCCCAGGAAGGTGGAATCGATCTCACTACCTTTATATCATCCGGCAACGCGAGATGGTTTTGGAAAGTTGTGAGTTCGCTACTTCTCTCATATGCATTGTTTATTGACACAACTATATTCGACTACAAGATCAGGCAGGATGCTCAAGACTCGAAGAGCAAGCTCCTCGATCATTCGGTCGAGGCTCTCCCTCGAGTTGTTCCCTCGATTGTCGGTCCGAACTCAGCGAGACTTGTCAGTAAGGCATCAGCCAGACGCAACGACCCCATCCTCAAAGTTCTTCGCGGTCGGTGCTTTGAACACTTCCCTCCTATATATTATCCCCCCGGCACAGATTTGACGAACCCAGAGTCCAAACGAACCTTGTTTTTGGTGCCTCAGATAGGCTATGTGAGTCCTTCGGATATATCTCAAACACACATACTGATTTACACGATACAGTATTACAGGGCGGCGTTGTATGGTCCGTCTTCGATCTACGAGCCAAGGCTGGACAGTCGGAGCAACGGGGTGAAGTGGAAGGCGGCCCTTGAAGGTGTCACTCCTACGAACCTTGCTCTGATGTTCGTCATGGTAAGTAGTCACGTTTATCTCACAATCACCGTACGCTGATGATCACGGTGACTCTTATAGCTGCGCTATCATGTGTCCGGCGAGGCTCAATTCTTGCAGGGAGGTTATACGCTAAACCCCGACAAGTATCTTAATGGCGACCCCGACGACGACATGTGCGATTGGCATGCGGAGGTTTCTCGCCTCATTCGCATCTTCGAGGAGAACTGGCACCTTCCTGGCACTCAGCAGATCGTTACGGCGATCTCGGACGTCGCTTTCAACGGAGCTGACCCTGCCATAGCTGTGCGAGGAACCATCGCTCAGGGAAACACGATGGCCGTCAACCAACGCAACACAGAGGCACTCGCTACCTTCGGCTCTATCATCCCAGCTGACGTCCGTAAGTAAATATATTCACGCATTCTCTGCTACTTGTTCACAAAGTTACCAGTGCAGCGGCAATCAGCTCTCTCTACAATGCACGCACCTTCCGCGGCCCCGGCTGTCACATCTGCACAGTCACAGCCTGTGCCACTTGAAGCTGGGCCTTCTCGCTCCGCCAACCCTCCCCTTCCTCCTCGTGAATCCTTCGCTCCTCCTCCGCCTGGTGAACCCTCCCCCGCTCCTTCTCGTCCAGAATCTCCCCTTACTACTGTGCGTGCAGAGTCCCCGGACTTGAACGTCATAGACAACATCGACATCCCCCCGGCTGCTCCAGGTCTGAATAAACGTGGCCCTCGTGTCACCAAGTCTAAGGGCAAAGGCAAGGGTAAGGAGACTCAGGCTGATGCTGAGGAGGACGTAGTTGTCCGTCGTACCACTCGCCGCCGCCAGGGAACTTAATTAATTTGCTCGCTCGATTGTACTATCATTGCACCCCCCGAATACAAGTGGCTTTCTCTCTTTAATTAGTGTGACCGTGTGCAATGCGCGAAGCAAGTCTGAGAACAGTGTCTCCGGAGGCGTTAATCTCTGGTATATATTTATAGCGCTTCTGGTATTATTGTCGGCACTATGGTCAAGGTGTCTAAACCGTTAGTAACGGGCGCTACAGAAACTGTAACCGCAGAAACTGTGATCGCGGGTTCGAATACGGCAGGAAGCACATTTCAATAGAGTAGTACCCAAACGTTGATAAGTACAGTACAGTAGATAGTAATAGAAAAATAGTATATACAATTAAAAGTAACGATGATCATAATACAATATAATGAAAAGTGAAAGATAAGAAAGTATACAAGTAATAGTAGAGATGAAATGAGGCAATAGTAGGAATGAATAAGTAAAAGAAAGAACGGTAAGTAAAAAACGAAGGTCAGTAAGTAAAATATCAAAGGGACTGGTAACAGAAAGATGGCGGGGCTTACCTACTCGCTCTCCTTAGAGAGGCTGCCAGAGGTACCCCGAGGGTCCCCCATGATCAGGAGCCCTCACGATAAGAAACGAGCGTCCAGATAACTTGGGTGATCCGGATCGCGGGATACCATCAGGGTGCATCGCGATGATCAAGGGCGATCATCCGGATGCTTGCGGATGGGAAGGCCAGTGCCTCAGGATGAAATCGTTCCCATCGGTAAGCCTCCATATCTCATCTCCGCCGCGGGACATGTGGAGGCCTCCCTAGGCCTCGCTAGGCGCCAATCTTTTTTCCGACATACAGCACGTACTCATGACGTTGTATGAGTAAGTAACCGGATTTGTACGAGTGTTTACCCATGCTATTGGAGCAGTGTATAGATGGCCGCCTGAGGCAATCAAGAGTGACATACAACGAGTCCATGAATCTATTCATAACAATCAAGAGAGTCTACAACAACTAAACCGATGACTACAACAGCGATCCCTGCTTGATAATGTACAGGTTTCGAGCAACAACACAAATTCCCAACTGTAGCATCGCTCAGGCTGAATTGAAAACAGCCCAATGCCCGCAGGCACTCTAACAACGAACAAGACGGAGCCTCTTTTGATTATTGACGCACCCCAGTCACCACATTAATCGATCCTCCTCACTCGCGGGACGAAAGCCCAAAGGACGACCATAGTCCCCATCATCGACACAATACTGTCCACCCACACACCACACCCGTTAGCCACCAACTCTCAACTCAATCAGTAGAACCACTCACAAAGGCTGCAACGCACTAATCCCAAACCTCGCCGCCAACAACCCCGTCAAAAACGGCAGTACAGCGCTCCCCGTCTGTCCAAGTCCACTGATCCATCCGATGCAGCCTGGGTAGAGCCACTTGGGGAGGATCATGGAGGAGTGGTGGACGAGGATGGGATACATTGGCCCGAGGAGGAGGCCGATGAAGGAGACTGCGATGGCGTTTTCGAGGAAAGAGGGGACGGCCCAGATCGTTGCTTCTAGGCTATGTGGAAGGGGGAAGGTCAGTCGGGGTGAGTAGGAGAGGAGAGAGGAGGGGACGTACGCGATGGCGAGGAAGGCGTAGAGGAACATGACGCGGTGTTCGCCAATCTTCTTGTTCAGCCAGAGGAGACTGAGGCGGCCCATCATCAACCCTACCCACGATTCAATGAATGGATGCTCAGATCAGTGTTATATTCAAATCGCGGATAGAGAGCGTGTACGTACCACCGAAGAAACCAGAAGAGATGTATCCCGCGGAAGCCCCTCCACCACGCTTCTCTTGTATGAAAGTGACGATCCAACCTGTGTATTGCATCAGTACGAGAACAGCCTGGATGCGAAGGGTGAGAAGAGAACGCACCACCAAGCGTAACCTCAGTCCCAACATAAACAAGCGTCCAAAACGCCATAAAATGCACACTCGGGATAGTCAGTATCTGCGTGTACCTGTTCTCCGTCCGTGCGGAGTGGTCCTCGGACGGCGGGAGGCCTGCTTTCGCCTTCACCTCTACAACCCCATCACAGTCGTCGTAAGCATAAACTCTAACTTAGCGGAGAGGGAGGGAGGGGGAGGAGAGAGGGGGACGTACGGTGGACGGTCTTGAGGCGGTATACGGCGCTGATGATTGTGACGTTCAAGATGGCGAGGCCGGCGGAGATGAGGTAGTGGAAGTACCAGTGTTGTTGGACGGAGAAGTGGGTTGCTACTAGCGGGGCGGATAACGCTCCCAGACCTATCATTCCACCACCCAATCAATGAGCTCTACTTCTCCAAACGCGTAGTGAGAGAGGTAGTGGGAGGACGCACCATAACTCGCATGCAAAAGCCCAAGTTTATTCGACGCGTTCTCCAGTCCTCCAACGAACGTGTTGCCCTGTGTGATCTGGAGACAGAAGCCGAAGCCTCCGAAGGCGAAGGCGACGCACATGAGTGGGAAGGGGCCGCCGACTGCGAGGAGGATGTAGCAGATTAGTTGCATGAGGGAGCCTGTTTGTGTTCAGATTTAGTTAGTGGTGTAAGGTGTGAGAGTGGGTGTGGGTGAGTGAACGGACCAAGGAGGAGAGTCTAAGGGGTGAGATGAGTATTGGAGGATAAGGAAGGAAGAAGGGAGAGGAGGGGAAGCGTACCTTGCCGATCCCAAGCTTCTCGTCGAGATGCACGTTCGCCACCGCGCCGATGACATATCCCTTTCTTCGAGGTGAGTACGGGTTACATGCAAGACTCGGAAGTACGTACGACAGAGTTGATGACGAAGAGGAGAGATACTATCGCGAAGCCAATCTGGGGACAATCTGACGTGAGTGATCGACAATCCATATAGAGAAGAGGGGAAGAAGAAAGACATACATGGTGAGAACGTTGGATAGTAGGCAGCAGCGGACCCGTCGAGCCGTCATTCCACCCCGCAAGGAAGAAGTTGTAGCACAGCACGGCGTAGTATGCCCTCGCCCACCTCTTTTGCACCTTAGTCTGCGATCCCTGATTGAGATTGGCCGTAGAGCCGTGTTCGCGGGTAGAAGGAGCCTGCGAGACCGTCGTAGAGGGGAAGATGCCCGTAGACGACGCTCGCTCGATGTCGACCGTAACGTCCTGTTTGTTCACTTGAACCGTACCTTCCTCGCGGTCTTCTTCGATGGCATCGACTTTCGCTCGAGGGGAAGGTTCGACGTGGATGGGGGTGAGCTCTATATCTGGGGTGGTGGGAAACGATAGTTGAGGCCGTGAGCGGTTGAAGTCAGAGGCTCTGCGACGGATGCCTGTCTCTCCTGAGGAGACGGCGAGGAGGTTTGGGTCTTGGAGGGGAGGTACATAGTCGTTTTCGAGGTCGACTGCGAATGAGTCGCGTGCGTGGGCTGTAGTGGCCTCCCCGTGGGTGGTGACTTCGGCCATGGTGGGTCCTGGGAGAGAGGGGTGTGAGCGGGTGTAAGAGAAGAAGATACTTATGTACTATGTGTAAAAGTCTAAAAGATGACATACGTAAAGGGTGCGGGGATGAGAGTAAGTATGATCATGATGAGATGAGGTGCTCAATTGTAATACGGCCGATTGATAAGACATTGCTATTTGCTGTTCGGCCGGTGCTTGTGTCCAGTGGGGACAGGAGGAGCACCGAGAGTTTGAGGGTACAGCTGATATCCCACTCGACCAGGTCCAGACACAACAGTGGGCGACAAAAGTATATGTATGTGCTGTATACACGGAGTATTGTCGGATCAGCTCCATTACTGTAAGTAAACGCGTAAATGGCTGCCCTAAACTCGGCCCATGACCGTGACTTACTTCAAGGTAAACTGAGTGAGCTGACTTGTGACCCAGAGTATGCAGTCGTGTCGTACGTAACTTACTGGCATAGCGTGAATTCGAAGTAACTTGAGACGGACGCAATGAGTGTTGTGTTATGTCTTCGCAACGTTCGCAAGCGACCTCTGAGTTCAAGGCATCTGTCTCAGGCGCTAGTCCTATACGCGTGCCACGTGGCACATATAACCCGCACTGGCTCGCTCCCGACTCTCTCTTTCTCCAACTCGTTACTCGCGATCATCCACCCCTCGTATTTTTGTACCAACGAGTGACTCGGTCACTTGCGTCGATGCATTGCTGCACCGTCGTGTCGTCTATTGCCCTTCGTGGGTCTGCGTCCAGTGGGGGTCGCCCGTCATAGTGACTTAGGGGCATTCCGTTGCCGACGCCGTGTCGTCGAAGAGCCTCTGCATAGGCTGCGTCTACCAGCGACTCGTCTTCGTTGAAGAGCCATGGATGGGATGGCCCCTTGGCTGTGCATCCGTGGGCTGCGTGTACCAGCGACCTTTTGTCGTTGAAGAGCTCCGGGAGGGGATGGCCGTTTGCTGTGCGTCCTTGGGCTACGTCTTGCGACGAGGAGGAATGCAACCTCCTGCATGGGTGGTGCGTTACTTGCACAATTTTTGGCGTGCGGCACGATGCGATCGTGCCCTTTCATCACTTCAGTCCAATGCGGGAGTGTTGGCGTGGTGTGGTGAGAGGGCTCGGTTGTCTGATAGGAGTGTCTTCTTACCTTTCAGCGCTGGCCCGTAGAACTGCGCGCGAAGACTATCACCCACGATGTTATGCATGCCATGGTGGAAGCGGTTGTCCAGCGATTCGAGAGATCGGAGGTAGCGGAGGATAGGAAGAGTCTATGTCTGCAGCGAGGCACCAGTGCATAATCTCTTCCTGACTTAATTGTTCGCCGTGTCGTGCGCATGCTCAAGCGTGTTGAAGAAAGTCAGGTGAAGACGGGTATGCCACACGGTGAGAGGTGAGTATGCAACCGCCATGTTGTGCCTTTGTTTGGTCTTGCCCATTAACGAGCGTCTTCCTCAATCTGCAAGCCAATCACCCATAAATCAAACCACCGCAACCCCACTCTAACCAGAACAGCTCGAGATGCCTTCCGAGGCCCTGATCGCATCCGTCAGCAAGCACATCAGCAACACCGAAGCAAACTGGGGCACCAGCCACTTCAGACTCGCCACACTCTCGTCCCAAGTGACCACCCTATCCTTCGTGGCGCATGCTAATCCCGACAACGCAGGCGATCCAAGTCTCGGGCTGCCTCCGACAAATCACTGGTCGCTTGTACTTGAGCTACTAGCGAACTCGGACTCGGATGAGTCCAAGTCGTTCGTCAGCGTCGATGTTTTGCCCAACGAGCCGGGTGAGCCGGGGATGTTGTGTCTCGAGAACATCGACGCGATCGACGATGCAATACACAAGGTGTCCTTCGACCTCTCAGTCCCGACTGTAACTGTGGCGGACGTACTAGCCGTGATCATCGCTCGCAAAGGTGATCACTACACTTGCCACGCCGTCGGCGAAGGGTGCCGGTTCTGGCTACAGACAGTCGCGTCTGATTTCGCTGAAGAGGGGATGGTTCCGAGTGACGTAGCGGATGTTGTGCGTGCTGATTTGGAGCTTTATTGGCCGTGGCCTGAGGGATCGCGGCCTGTGTTGAGGGAGATCAAAGCTGGGGTGTTTGGTGAATAGCGTATCTATCTATCAGGTACGTTTCGCACATACTCTCAGCGCGCGTTTACTCACTCACGAGACATCATCGGATTGGTCCTGGTCTCGGATAAACCGGACGCTTTTTCTCCTTGCTGTTTTTTTTGAGAAGCCTGCGGTACATTATACCGTTAGGTTCACGAGCTGGTTCACGAGCTGGTTCACGAGCTGCCGAGGCGGATGGCCTAGTAGTTGTACTTGTCCGTGTTCTGAATATTCGCGTCGAGATGGAGAGAAAAGTAGATGTAGTAGCTATCAAAGCAATTGTACATAACATGGAAAGCATTCGACTTAACAAAATTACATGATCAAAGCGACATGCCCTAGCACATCATAGCGAACACATCCAGACAGTGTAAATCCAGAGACATTCAAGTTCTCCAAGCTTCCATAGGTCAATACTCGAGTATAGTATCAGCGTCGTCTCACACGTGCATTAACCGACATCGCCGGCATCAACCTTCACAACCACCACCTCCTCCGCAACCCCCTCAGCAAACCAGCATACTCCACCACAGTCACATCCGATACAGAAATTACAGACGAAGTCTGAAAGAAAACGGTACGACTCTTATTCGACGTCTGCACAAGTTTCGTAAGCTGCTAGATCTTTGACTTACCCAACCGTTTGGTTGGCATGCATAAACGCAAGGCCCTCAAGTTTGTGAGCACATAAACCGGTGCGGATAAAAATGGTACAGCTGGCGTACTTCAAGCATCTGCGTTGTGAAGTCCATGGCGTCGCCAACGGTGCGAAGAGGTGGGCCATGTGCGGGACGAAGATATGGCACGACGAGATAATAGACCTGTGAGTCCTTGCTTTCTTCAAGAACATCCAGTAGTGGAACACAGTGGTTCATCGTCTGATTGGGGTACTCCGGGGGTGATTCCAACGTTTCTCGGGGAGTGCGGTTGCTGCCACACCGCTTAATCCAGACCAAGCGTCCCGTAGAGATCTGGACAGCATCGATGCCTTTCTTCCACTGTTGAGGCAAGTTAAATGAATATCAATTATTACCAAGGAACTATTCTCTGGATTCACCTCGAGTGGTAATGCTATGTGATCTTCAAACTCTCGTGGGTCTTTTCCTTCGTTGCCAGGTTGTCTCCAGGATGGCCGCCAGTCTTTTCGACACCTCGGGCGGAGCATGTACCCTTTCGTCTTCAGGTACTCCGAGGCTTCCTGCCATTCTTGCTCGATTTCGGTTAATGCGGAATAATGGGAATCACTGTAGTCAGCAGATGTGGCGTCGGTAGAAAGCGCATCGAGAGGGGACCTTCCACCGAGCAGACATATGGATGACACGAGCGAACGAGCTGCACGTAAACAGGACTGACTCAGCATTGGTTAGGGAGAATAGATCTGTAATACCCATAGTGTTTGTGACAAGAACTTGGATGCCCTCATGGCAGCGATGTGGCGTTAAGCTTACATAAGCTCTTGGGCTCGGAGCTTTACATCTGTTTCTAGCTTTCGACCAGCTGCTACTGTAGATCCAACGTCCACGCTGTACTTATGTCTACTGATTGAAAACCCCAGCTTTGATCTCCCTCAGGACAGGCTTCTCAGTCTTAGGATACGGCCAATAAAACTCCAAATCCCTGCGGACGGTCTCTGCGACAGAACTAGGTATCAACCCCGTCTCGACAAAGTCAGACACCACTGTCTTTAACCAGAATCGGCAGCCCTCGCCGACGGCGTGGCAAGTGTAGTTATCACGTTTGCGAGCGATGACCACTGCCAGTACGCCCGCCACAGTCATTCCAGATGAGACTTCCGAGGACACTTCGTGGATTTCGTCGGCAGACCCGCCATCTGCGACGTTCTCGAGACACAGCATCCCTGGCTCACCCGGCTCGTTGGGTAAGACATCGATAGCGACGGACGACGAATCAGCTAAGCCAAGGACAAGCGACCAATGATTTGTTGGAGGCAATCCGAGGCTTGGATCTCCTGCGTTCTCGGGATTGGCTTGCGCCACAAAGGATAAAGTGGTGACTTGGGATGAGAGTGTGGCGAGTTTGAAGTGGCTGATGCCCCAGTTTCCTTCGCTGTTATTGATATGCTTGCTGACGGATGCGATTAGGTTCTCGAGAGGCATTTCGTTATGGTCAGAGTAGAGTCGCGAATGGATGTTTGATTTGCGTATGATTGGGTTGCAGATTGAGGGAGACGCTCGAATTCATTTCGGCAGGATCGTGACCAAACAACGTCACAACATGAAGCTCGAACGCATACTCACCGTGGAGCATACCCTACTTCATCTAACTTTCTTCATCGCGCAAGCATGTGCAGTAGTTAGAGGCACGGTGGACAACGTCCCATTAATCATGCAGGTATCAACTTCACCATCAGAGCTGGCCTAACCTGCACGTACAAGTCCTTCAACCCTTCCTCCCAGTGTTCCACCGTCTCGATACTCTTCCTATCCTCCGCTACCTCCAGTCTCTCGAATCCTCGGACAATTGCTTCGGTCACCGCGCGCATCTCAATGTTGGCCATAGCCTTTCCGACACAGTTCTGCGGACCAGCGCTGAAAGGTAAGAAGACACTTCTGTCGGTCTTGACTTTCGAAGCAGGGATAGACTCCCCGGTGGGCAGCGTGTACGAGCTTTGATCGCTAAGCCACCTGTCCGGCCAGAACGTATCTGGAATAGGGGAGAAATGTTCCGAGGAGCGGTGAAGAGTGAATAAATGGACGGATAGTTGAGTGCCTTCCGGGACATAGCTGTAGAGACATGACTATTAGTATTGAGTAGTTTGCCAGAACATCTGAAATCTCACTGGTTAGCAACAACTTGCCCTCCCGTACCAGGCTCCAGCCAACGTTGCAGAGAACCAATGACGGGAGGGTACAATCTCAAAGCCTCGTTGCTATAGAACAGGCGTCAGCGTCGCGTGTCATGTCACATACAATGAGGTGAGCTCACATGCAGGCATTCAGATAAGGCATGTTAGCCTGTCTGTTATAGTCGCCGTCATTCTCCGCAAGCACCTCTTTACGCAGTCGCGCATAACACTGCGGATTCTTGAGCAGGAAATACCACAGTTGCGACAACGCCGAGGCCGTTGTGTCGGAGCCAGCAATGACAGCTTTGAACGACGTTTGTCAGAGGATGTTGAGTCTGCCATTTGAACGTTTGAGCTTACCCATCATTGCATCCGCTGTGATTGAGTTGAGTGTGGCTTTCGCTTTGCGAGTTGGATCATCCTCGCTCATCTAGATAACCCACCGTTTCAGCTCAGATGTAAACGGTCAACACCAGCGAGATTCAGACGTACCAGATAATAGATAAGGTCCTTCCTCTCCGATCCAGCCTTGAACCTCGCCTGTGCGAGTCCTTGACCAAACTCAGATAGTTTCTTCATGCCCTCATCGCTACCAGGAATCAAAGTCAGGAGAGGAACCATCCAAGGAATATGGCCCAGCGCCCCTGCAATGCTTCAGAGTCAAATATAAGTAGCATATCACAGTAACAAAGGGAAATGGCCGCATACGAAACCCCTTCTTCGAGCAGATGCCAAAATCCGTGTACGTCGCCTCCTGCCTTGATCATGCCAAAGTCTTGCGCAAATCTATGAGGTAGGCAAGTTCAGCAAACTATCCACATCCCTCTCGTATAGATGCGCCGACAGCTCACACCACAGATCCCATGAAGTCAAAGCTAGACATGCAAAAGTAAGTATTTTCAGAACTCTGAGACACAGCTGAACAAGCCGGGACGCACGCAAAACAGCTCATAAACATCGATATATCGATGATCTCGCCCCTTTTTGACCTGGCTTCGAGTTCTTTAACAAGTTGTTTGACTTTGTCTCGTATATCTCCCTCGAACTCTTTGACAGCGTCGGTGTTGAGGGCACGCACCCATGGTTTACGTCGGGCTGCGTGTTGCACGAAGTCACGTTGGCCATCGAGAGGCAGAAGATGGCCCTGTCGACGGACATTATAATCTAAGAAATAGATGCATGTGAGCAGGCCAATGGGTTTTTTGAGCAGAAGCAAGCGTACATGGTCCTTTGGGAAAGATCTTCGCCGACAAGATGGGCTGTATAGCGTCTGCAGTGGCAAAGGACAGCTCGTTCGGACCTACCACCACACGACGTTAATCACTTCAGACAATCAGACGATAGGTGCTAGCTTACCAACACGAACGACTTCTCCATACTTCTCATGGAGCGCCCTGAGTGTACGATGCATGTCACCCCTCGTGAACGTGTTATACGCCGCCGAAAACTTCGAGATTCGGGCGGCGAACGGACCAGGGTACGACGCAAGTGGGTGGAAGGGGGAGAGACGGTAGAGGATGGTGAACACGACGATGGAGGTCCAATATTGTAAGAAAGTAAGAGCGAACGTCAGCGGGCCTACCGTAGGAGCTGGAAAGATAGCGAGCGATGCTGGGGTAATAATCAACAAGGCGAAGTGTGCCTTAGGATCCTCGGGTTCGAGATAGTGGTAAATAAGATAGGTAGCCTAAAGGAGAGTGCTTCAGTCATGGCTGTAATCTACCGTACTAGTATACAAACTCTTGCACTTACAAAGCTCGCTACCTCGACGAGAACCGTCATTTGCCTATGTCGCTGTAGAGAAGAGGGAGGATAACGTTGTGAGTATCGAGGACATCGAAGACACGGTGCGACTATATACCGCCTCCATTCGGGGACTAGTCATCTCCCTTTCTGGAAAGCATATTTCTAGATCCATCTGAGCGGTGCCGTCTGCCCCCGTGCATTACGATATGAAGAGACAATCATTCTGCAGGATCGACGGGATTAGACGGATGATATGGGATCTATCCTGTGTAAAACAGGGGTAAAGGAGTTAGTCAGTTTCCATCGTGAGCCCACCACGTAACGATTTTACTCACTTGAGTCACTTCCTATCGTTTTAGTAATCATAGGATGAACTCAGGCGTGACACGCTTCGCCTTGCGCCCATGAGACCGCCCATACCGGAACAATCCACGCTGCTATACTTGCTATCACTTGGAGAACCTTGAGTATACGCCAGTATAGCAAGGGCAGATTTGCCCGCTGCTTACAACGCAGACGCAACGGTGACTCAGAGGTCTTTGCTTTTGAGAGATAGGTAGTGCACGATCCTTTATTATCCGCGACCTAGGCCCGCGAAGAAGTGCAGTAGCGTCAAAGATCAGAGATAGACCCGAACCCGTCTGCAGGCCACATCTAAGTGAGGGTATGATGTCTAGAGTGTAAGCGACGCACCCGCGGAACAGCTTTTCCAAGAGTTCGCGGCATATAGCTACCTTGTGACTACCGAACCCTCTTACCACACCACCGTGAAGGAGTTGGGCTGTTTCATCGTGAGTAAATCTTGTATAGCCAGCGTAACAACACCACTCACTTCGCACTTATCGTGTTGGTCACTTGAATCATACCAGGAGCTCGAGCATGACATGCCTCGCCTTGCGCTCGTAAGACCACTCATACTGAGATGATACATGCTCCTGTATACTCGCTGTCACTTGCAAAACCTTGCGACTTAGGGGTGGTTTTCATAGTGGGCGGCTTGACTTCAGGCGGCCACTTGGCCTCTCATAGCCTCTCCACTTCGACGTGGTGGTGCTCTGGCCCTAGGATATGCTGGTATAGCAAGGGCAGTTTTGCTCACTGCCTACTAGGAAGACGCAACGATGACACAAAGGTCCTGGCTTTTTACAGATGATGGTAATGTTTGCTTCGCAACCTATACCGGCGAAGAAGTGTAGCAACATCAAAATCAAAAACCAAGCCCAAACCTGCATTTATGCGATATTTAAGAAAGGATATCATAGACTGGGGTATATGCGACGTACCTGAGGAACACCTATCTCAGGATTTCGCTGAATATAGCTATCTTACAATATGGACAGACAACCGAGCCCTCTCACCACACCACGCCAACACTCCCGTATTGTACTGAAGTGATGAAAGGGCACGATCGCATCATGCCGCACGCCAAAAATTGTGTAAGTAACGCACCACCCGTAAAGGAGATCGCATTCCTCCTCTTCATCGCAAGACGCAAGAGGCAGCCTGAGGACGCACAGCCAAAGGGCTATCCCGCCCATGGCTCTTCAACGACAACACGTCGCTGGCAAACGCAGCCCAAGGACGCACAGCCAAAGGGCTATCCCATCCCGACTCTTCAACGACAACATGTCGCTGGCAAACGCAGCCCAAAGACGCACAGCCAAAGGGCCATCCCATCTTTGGCTCTTCAACGACAGCAGGTCGCTGGAAAACGCAGCCCATGGACACCCAGCAAACGGCTGTCCCGTCCAAAGACTCTTCAACGACAACAGGTCGCTGGAAAACGCAGCCTATAGCAGAGGCTCTTCGACGACTCGGCGTCGGGATTCGTAGCCCACGAACGCACAGCCAAAGGGCCATCCCGTCCATGGCTCTTCAACGACAACGAGTCGCTGGTATACGCAGCCTACGCAGAGGCTCTTCGACGACACGGCGTCGGGGTTCGCAGGTTCTTCGACGACTCGGCGCCAGAATTTGCACCCTATAGCCTATAGCAGAGGCTCTTTGACGACACGGCATTGGGATTCGCAGACTCTTCGACGACACGGCGTCAGGGTTCGCAGCTTCCACGACACGGCGTCGGACTTCGCAACAGAATGGCGGGCCCCAAACTGGAGTCACTCCATACGAGGCAGTGACAGGCAACCCCACGAACGCAGATCGACGACGCAAGTGACCGAATCACAAAAATACGAGGGTGGATGCATGATGAGTGAAGGAGAGAGTGGAGAGAGAAGGGGAGGGGGAGAGGCGCGCGTTATATGGTGTGTGCTACGTGGTTTAGCGCTGGAAGTACTTAGTGGTTCGGCTGAGGTGCACGAGTTTGGAAGTGGTTTCGTAGTTGTACTTGGTCGTGTTCTGAACAGTATTTGTGTGGAGATGAACAGAAATAGATGTGGTGAAATAGAGCAATCGTACAAAACGAAGTGACAAATAAAAGTAACGAGGAAATCGGCAAGTTGAACGAAATTACATGCCATAGCAAATCACAGATCCAGACAGCGTAAATCCAGAGACATTCTCCAATACTCGAGTGTAGTATCACCGTCTCTTCATCCCAGCAGTAACCGACATAGCGGGCCTCCCCTCCTCATCAACCTTCACAACCACCACCTCCTGCGCAACGCCCCTCAACAAACTAGCATACTCCACCACAGTCCTATCCTCCTCCTCATACCCGATATCCACCCTCAAATACTCCAACGTCGGCCTTCCGTTAATATTGTTGTTGTCAGGATGAGGATGGTAATAGTTCTTGTGCGAAAGGAGACAGTCCTTCAGAAGCCTCATGAATTTGTACGACTTCGCCCTCTTCGCATGCATGCTATGTTCCTCCCACTCCGGGCCATACGGCCTCCTCTCGCTTGCGAGTGAATCTTGACTAGCTTGACTATCCGCCCGACCCCCACTCCTCACACCCCACTGCACCCCCACTCAGACGTCAACATCTCGAATACATAACCCGCACACCACGGATCCCCATTCGACTGTAACAACCACAGCTCCCTCAGTCTCGGGAACACCGGCTCCCTCTCCTCCTCCTCTAACTCCTCATCAAGCTCCTTCACCCAACTCACCATCCCACACACGCTCCCATACGCGCTCAACAACGGCACAAGTGGCATAACACCCATATTCGCCGCCTGTACAACACGCGCGGACGCGCACATAGCGAATATGGGACGCCAGAGGGTGTGGGACATGTACGTGCGCGCGGCCATTGTGCTGTACATCGTCTTGTGGTCGTAGGCGCCGTTTAGTGAAAGGGAGTGCAAGGAGGAGAGGGGCAGGGCGCGTAGGAGGGCGAGGAGGGGTTCTTCGAGTTGGAGGGCGTGGTCGCGCATGAGGGTGTCGGTTACGCTGGACGACATGACTAGTACCTCGTTGAATGTCGGCTCTGTTAGGTAGGTGGGGTCCTGGGGGAGAGCCACGCGTACGGTGGAGCGGAGATCTTCCATGTCTATGCCTAGCGCACCGATGGGCAGACCGAAGTGGTGGACGTAGGATGCGGCATAGGCGATTAGGGAGGTGTATTGCGCGAGGTGAGGTTCTGCGTTGATGTCGATGGTGAGGTGGTGCAGGTGCGGTGTGTCGAGTGCGTTGAGGAAGGAGAGGACGAGAGTGCTGTCTGAGTGCGAGATTGCTAGTTTGCGGAGATGGGGTAGAGGGAGTTTGGGGGCGTCCGTGGAAGGAGTTGTTAGTGGGACCTCGGGTAAGGTGTTCTGTAGGGTGAGCGATTCGAGCAAGGGGAGACTAAGTAGACACGTTCGGAAGTCGTCTGGGGAGGGGGGAAAGGCTGCTTCGAGTTGTGTGGCCCGCTCGTCGGCTGGTAGGACGTCCCACGCCAGCTCTACATGCTCCACAACTGGTGGATCTGATCTTCTGGGCCTATGAACAGTGCGCTTGACCTCGAGATGCGTCAAGGTAGGAAGGCTGAATGTCGACCAAGGCAGATAGAAATCGCGCAGGGTCAGTCGAGTGAGGCGGGGTGGGGATTCCTCAGCAAACCACGGTGTCGGAATAACATAGTAATAGCCTGGTGTGTCCAATACGCCGACGTCAAGCTCTTCAAGCAGCGGCGCAGGCCTTGTGAACAACGATTGAAGGAGATCGAGTGTGCCCCGCGTGAAATCGCCCCGCACAGAGCGAAGCCTCGACAGAACTTCAGGCGTCCCCACCAGAATCCCACAAATCTCCAGGTGTTCGTGGTACCGTTCAATATTCGAGTCGTCTCCCTGCGGGAGCGGATGCAAGACGAGCGAGAGGGGCACACTGCCCGAACGTCCAAGCCACTCGGAGAACCAATGCGAATTGCCGGGGTTGCAGACTAGCTCGCTCCAGAGTTCGCTGTACCTGAGCGCGACGTAGCGAAGTTGTCGGCAGACGTGAGTGATGTGCACCCAGCCGAGGTTTACGCCAGCACGAGATGAGCCTTTGGTCGTGTAAGATGCGGAGAAGGGGTAGAGGGTGCGGAGGTACATGAGTATCTGGCCGAGGACCTCGGGAGATAGTTTGAGGATGGGTTGAGAGGCGTTGTGGCCCGCTGCTTCTTCTGGTGTCATAGGCAGGGGCGGGGGTTCGGGTGTAGTGGCATCGTCGCGACTATCATTGGTAGTGGTGTTACGATTTAACTTCGAACCTAGTTTTCGAAATTGCCTACAGAAAGTAGATACATCTGAGTGAATATTAATACTAGGGTTATTTCTCGATACACACCGAGTAATATATGCTCGCAGGGTGCGAGCGTTGATTTTGGGCATCTTCGCGAGGGTTCAACGTTCAACGTTCAGTCCTCACGAACGAGTAGCCTCGTTGAAAGTCGAAGGACACAAAAGACTGGCCGCCAGACCGACGCGGTCACGTACCTAGCACAAGGTCACAATAGTCTCGGTTACTTCCGATCATGCCGTGCCTGGCTCTGCGACTGTACCATCATCGAGGTTCGAACACAGTGCATTTGGTCGCAGACGATGCTGAAAGACGTCGACGCGTAACGCGTAACGCGTAACGCTTGGACCGTTTAATTGGACGTGCCTATGCAGAAGAGACTGATTGTCGAAGTGGTCATGGCGGTGGTGAAGGTGATCAGAGATGCATTAGACGCGACAAGCAGGAGCGCGCTTCATGTTTAGGGCAGGTCATTTCGCGTTCACTAGAGATGTTCAATTTCAGAGGTACATAGTCTCGTGCCCAGAAGAGACGGACGTCGCCGAGGCTCCGTCCCCATTAGGCCGTCGGAGATCGAAAAAGAATGAAAGGTCCAACGGCCTAAGGGTCTGGGGTTTCTGGTAGAGACGGGTGGGGGTCAATGTAAACGCCACAATGACGCAGGCAAAATGCTGGTCTCGCGGGCGTCTACGCCAGCCCTTCAGAGTGCTCGGTAGTCCGTGTCTGCATCCCCCGCCACTGTAATAAAGATTTGAGTCGATAGAGCATTTTCTTGAATCTTTCAGCAGCTACTGAATTATTTTCGTGATTTTACAGTTTTTTGGGCGACGCGTCGACTTCGCGCACGGGTTAAGCGCTCTCGATTGACCCCCACCCGTCTCTACCAGAACGACCAGACGGTTAATTAGCTGAAGGATCCTCAAACGTTTTTCGATCTCCGACGTCCAAAAGCGGAACCGTCTGGAGCCGAGACTAGAGGTACATAGTCTCGAGCTGAGGAGCTCTAACCAGACGTCACGCGTCATCTCACTAACATGTACTCTTGCTCCTCCGCACTACCAGTGCCTTGTGTTGTGGTGTCCTGCTGTGTTACGCTGACCTATTCCAGTCCTCTGCGTTTACTTGAAGTTCATAATTCTGGAATCTCGTCTATATGGCGTAACGGGCGATGAGGTCGACCAAGATGATATCCTATGCAAGACTCACTTCGCCTATCGGTTCCTTGACGTTGCAATTGACCGTAGACAACCAAGTCACGGTTACGACGCGTCCAACACGCTGAACAACATGTTGCAGCGGCTAGAGTCATAGAGGCATCGGCTGCGAAGATGGAGTATTAGAACTTTGGAGTGCTGAACGTTCACGTGAGTGTGCGCTGGCGATATAGCTGGTTATATGCGCTTTGCAAGTTCAAACGTTCACGCGTTCACAATGCACGTCTTTCAACATCATCTGCGGACAAATGCCCTGTGCTCAAACCCGATGACGGTGCACTCGCGGAGCCAGGCACGGTGCGACCGGAAGTAACCGAAGGTATTGATAATTGTGACCTTGTACTAGGTACGTGACCGCGTCGGTCTGGCGGCCATGTCTTTTGTGTTCTTCAACTTTCCAGGAGGCCACTCGCTCACTAGGACGAGAACGTCGCCCAAATGCCCAAGTTCAACGTCCGTACTCTGCGAGCGTACATTACTAGGTGTGTATCGGGAAGAAACTCTTGGATTGAAGCTCACTAGATGTATTTACTTTCTCGCAGGCAATTTCGAAAACTAGGTTCGAAGTTAAAGCGTAACACCACTACTCAATGTGGTCGTGACAATGCCACTACACCAGAACCTCCACTCCCGCCTATGACACTGGAAGAAGCAGCAGGCCACAACGCCTCTCAGCCCTTCCTCAAGCTATCTCCCGAGGTCCTCGGCCAGATACTCAGGCACCTCCGCACCCTCGACCTGTTCTCCGCGTCTTACACGACCAAAGGCTTAGCGCGAAATGCCGTAGAACTCGGCTGGGTGCACATCACGCACGTCTGCCGACAACTCCGCTACGTCGCGCTCGGGCACAGCGAATTATGGAGCGAGCTAGTCTGCAATCCCGGCAATTCGCACTGGTTCTCCGAGTGGCTGGGACGCTCGGGCAGCATGCCTCTCTCGCTTGTCTTGCATCCGCTCCCGCAGGGAGACAAATCGAATCTCCAACGATACCAAGAACACCTGGAGATCTGTAGGCTTCTGGTGCGAACGCCTGAGGTTCTGTCGAGGCTTCGCTCGGTGCAGGGCGATTTCACGCGCGGCACGTTAGACGTACTTCGGCCGTTGTTCACAAGGCCTGCGCCGCTGCTGGAGGAGCTCGACATCGGCGTATTAGACACACCAGGCTATTGCTATGTTATCCCAACACCGTGGTTTGCCGAGGAACCCCCACCTCAACTCACTCGACTGGTCTTCCGCGATTTTTATTTGCCTTGGGCGACACTCAACCTCCCCACTCTGACACATCTCGAGGTCAGACGTACGGTTCATAGGGCTGTTAGGTCAGATCCAGTAGTCGTGGAGCACGTAGAGCTGGCGTGGGACGGACTACCAGCTGACGAGCGGATCACACAACTCGAGGTAGCCTTTGCCCCCTCCACAGACGAGTTTCGAAGGTGTCTACGCAGTCTTCCTTTGCTCGAAACGCTCATCCTACAGAATACGTTACCGGATTCCCCATTGACAACGGCTTCCACGGACGGTCAAATATCACCCAAAATCGCGATGCCGCGTCTTCGCAACCTGGCAATCTCACACGAAGACAGCGATCTCTGTCTCTCGTTCCTTAACGCGCTCGACATGCCGCACCTCGAACACCTCACCATCGACATCAACGTGGAACCGCGCGGCGATCTCGCTCTTGCGCAATACGCCTCCCTAGTCGACTACGCCACTCTCTACGTGCAACAGTTTGGGCTGCCCATCGGTGCCCTGGGCATCGACATGGAAGACTTGCGCTCTACCGTCCGCGTAGCTCTCCCAGATTCCTCTACCCATCTACCAAGCAAAGACAGCTCTCCGACATTCCGGGAGGTGTTAGCTATGTCTGTCAGCGTAGGCGACATGACCGTAAGAGGCCACGACCAAGAACCCCTCCTCACCCTCCTACGCGCCCTCCCCCTCTCCTCCCTGCACTCCCTCTCCCTAACCGGCGCATTCCAGCACGGCACAATACTCCAAACCACGGCGTCCAGCATATACATGTGCCACTCTCTCTGGCGCCCCATTTTCCACCTCTGCTCCGCCGCACAAGTCGTCCAAGCAGCCAATATGGCCGTCATGCCCCTCGTCGCGCACCTCAGCGCGTACAAATCCGTCAGCGGGATGCCGCGCTGGGTGTTAGGGCTCGACGAGGAGGTGGCAGGGCGCATGCCTGTGTTCCCGCACCTGAGAGAGTTGTGGTTGCTCCAGCCGACTGGGGATCCGAGGTGTGCGGGGTTCGTGTTCGAGATGTTGACGTTTGAGTGGGGGCTGGATTGGGAGGGGTATTGTCGGATGAATGGGTGGGAGGGTAGTCAGGATTCGTTGGCGAGCGAGCTGAGGTCGTATGGGCCTGAGCTGGAGGAACATGCGAGTGTGAGGAAGAGGGCAAGGTCGTACAAGTTTGTGAGGATTTTGAAGGACGTTCTGAACTCTCATAAGGCGTGTTATTATCCTGATTGTGGGGAGGGACCGCCACCGTTGGAGTATTTGAGGGTTGATGTTGGATATGAGGAGGCGGGAGTGCCTGTGGAGGATAGGACTGTGGTGGAGTATGCTGATTTGTTGAAGGGGGTTGCAAAGGAGGTGGTGGTTGTGAAGGTTGATGAGGAGGGGCTGCCGGCGATGTCGGTCACTGCTAGGATGAAACGACGCTGATGCTGTATCTGCCTTTGTAGGCTTGGAATGTGTCTCTGGATTTACACTGTCTGGATCTGTGTTGTTTGCTATATATGACTTGCATGTCGCCTCCATGTAATTTCCTCCACGTTGAATACTTCGGAGTTGCTCGTCGCTCATATCTGCCATTGTGCTTTCCACGTTTTATTTTATAAACCTGCTCTGCTTTGATAATTATCACATATAGCTCCCTCTTCATCTCGACACAAATACTATCCCAAGTGCGAGTACTATACACTCTTCCATAGTCGTGCACCTCAGCCGAAGCACTTACTACCAGCGCTAATCCCAATACGTACTGGCAAATATAACGCGCGCCAAGCTCCCTTCGACTCCCTCTCTTCAACTCGTCCACCCCCATACTTTTGCACCAACAAGTGACTCGGTCACCGCGTCGTTCGTCGTGTCGTTGACGACCCTTCGTGGGTCGGCGTCTAGTGGGGCTCACCCGTTACAGCAAGTCAGGAGCCCTCAACTCCGTTGCCGACGCCGTGTCGTTGAAGAGCTTCTGCGTAGGCTGCGAATTCCGACGCCGTGTCGTCGAAGAACCTCTGCATAGGCTGCGAATCCCGACGCCGTGTCGTCGAAGAGCCTTTGCGTAGGCTGCGTGTACCAGCGACGCGTGTCGTTGAAGAGCCGGGATGGGATGGCTCTTTGGCTATGCATCCTTGGGCTGCGTGTGCCGACGCCGAGTCGTCGAAGAGCCTCTGCATAGGCTGCGTGTACCAGCGACGTGTTATTGTTGAAGAGCCATGGATGGGATGGCCCTTTGACTGTGCGTCCTTGGGCTGCGCTGTCTAACGACGCGGGTCGTTTCGTTGAAGAGCTATGGATGGGACGGCCCATTGGCTGTCTATCCTTGGGCTGCGTCTTGCGATGACGAGGAGGAATGCGACCTCCGTTATGGGTGATGCGTTACTTGCACAATTTTTGGCGTGTGGCACGATCGTATCGTGCCCTTTCATCACTTCAGTCCAACATGTCCGTGTTGGTGTGGTGTGGTGAGAGGGCTCGATAGTCTGCTCATGCCCAATCAGGAGGAAATTGCACAACTTCCACCTCTGCGACTAGCTTCCGTAGTTGGTCCTTGTAAACGTGAAATCGCTGATCCTGCTGGTCAAAAAATAACTTGAGGTACAGATATTTAGTACCGCGGTACGCCCAACGTCATACACAAAACACTAACGCAAGAGCGAGACATATCGTTATGTCGGGCCAGTTGTCGACTGCAACGAGTGCCGTCCCTGCGTCAGGAGCAAGACGACAATGTAACGTGCATAGCGCCTTTTAACAGTACTTTCCAGGGGCCTGGTCGAATTGAATCGATCGCGTCTCACAAAAGCGTGCGTGGTGTGACTCACGCTCGAGAACATTGCGGGCGTATTGATATAACTACTGACAGTGTGTCTTGTTGTGCGTATTTATATCCTGTCTCTGGTGATCACTGCATATGCGCTCCGCCTTCTGACCGGACTCGCTTCTTTGTATAGGTAGCGTGTGTACTAGAGGCCTCATTTGCGCTCTCAATGTCGCCGCTGGTTTTTTGCTGGCACAGCTCAATGAGAATGGGCGCATGTCCTCGGTGCGCGATCTGTACCGTGGTCTTGTTGGGTGACAGACATGAAGCCTCGTCGCATCTTCACCTCAAGCAAATCACATCCGACGCCCACAATGATAATGGATGCCCTAATGTTTCAGCTTCCCCTACTGAGGACCGTCATCAACGTACCGAGGGCGCACTCTTGTAAGTCGGCCTCACACGGTGGGCATGACTAGGAGGGAGGATGAGTATATAAGCACTCTAGGCTGAACAAGTTACTCTCAACCCCCTCCGAGTTCATCTTCTTTCTTTTCTTACGTGCTAGTCACATCTCAAGTCAGTGCTGGTCGGTACGTACCTGTTAACTATCCACAACTTGAATGTATTCTGGCATGCTAACGACCATCTGTGTTGGTACTAGCTTGACTAACTTCTCTCTTTCCACTTTATTCACGACAAACCGTTTATACATCTCTCACGTCTCCTTATTTTCGTCACTTTCTATCCAACCTACACGCTAAACTTTCGCAATCCCTCTGCTCCTCTCGATTGATCTGACATCACGATGCGTTCCTCTACTACCACCCTCATCACCCTCGCCGTCGTTCTCTCCTCCACAGGTCTCACACTCTCCGCTCCCGCTCCCAACCCGTTCAACATCGATTTCCACAAACTATTCGATGTCCCACTGGCACACGACATCGGAATTGGTCCCGTACGCGATATCGGACCCGTCATTCTACCAAGCGCACTTCCCTCTTCATCCACCGTCAGCCCTATGAGTAGCTCCACTCCAACAGGCTCAGCCAACCAAGCTCTTCAATCGATTCTGAACCCAGACGTCGTCGAGCCCGTAGGTTTGATACCCCTTCCCATCCACCACAACAATCGGCGTGGAGCCGAGATCGAAAGACGTGATGTCGAAGAGCTTATCGAGCTGTTTGCTCGTGCTTTCGACGGTGACGACGACTCGGATGAGAGTGGTGCGTTTAGTATTTCTGGGATCAAGAAGCTCTTGCCTATAGCGAAGATCGGTGGGAGCATCCTTGGGATTGGGTCAGACCTTCATAGCATATTGTACGTTGTACTTCATACATCCTTATTGACCCTGGTGTTTGGTTTGAAACTGACGGGTGGATATTCGTAGCTCCAACCCCACGCCTCCTCCAGCACCGATGGTAGCAGCTGCACCAGTCCCAACGGCAGCGCCAGCAGGCCAGGTTCAACGTCGCGACTTCGAACTCATAGCCCGGGATCTCGACGGCCTCGTGCAACTACTGGCAAGGGACACCATCGATCCTGACGATAGCGGCGCCTTCAGCATCGGGTCGCTGCTCAAGCCTTTCGCATCTATAATCGGTGGCCTATTCGGCGGGGGAAGTCCTCCGCCCCCTCCCCTCCTCCATCGGCCTCCATCCCGGTCCCCGACACACCTCAGCCGGTGCAGAAGCGAGAGATATCTGTATCTGGAATCAGTCGCCGCGATCTAGAAGAGCTCATCGAGCTCGTCGCTCGAGGCGCAGATTCAGACCTGGACCTGGAGAGCGGCGCATCCCTGCTCACTACTATCGTGAAGGGAGTCAAGGACGTCATCGACAGCCCCGCGCTGAAAACTGTAGGGAAGGCACTAGATACTGCGAGCACTATAACCGGGCTTGCTTCTGGATTGTGAGTGCTTTGCCTATACCAATGCGTAGTTCGACAGTGCTGATATGTTGTTGATTTGTCGTGCAGGAAGTCAGCGCTGACACCTCCCCCGCCGCCTCCGCCCGTCGTATCTGCTCCCGCTTCGACACCTGCTGTTATGCAGCCTCCTCCCGCCCGCAGCTTGAATGAGTTGGATTGAAGGTCTGCGGTTGCAGCGTTGACAGCCCTATCGTAGTCGCTTCTGAAAGGTCGTTGTGCATTTGTGTATTCGTTTGTTCGTGACTTTGATTTATTTAGATGCTATACCGAGCTCGGAGGGGCTCATCTTTACTTAACACCGACGTGTGAACCGAACGAGAGCGTAGGGGGAATTCGGTCTGTCAATAACGGCTTGGGTCTCAGTGCTTCAACCTGAATCTCGTCCCATGACTGATTCAAGGGCTCTAGACCACTCTACCACGTTTTATACTACAGAATAAGGCTATCAGAGTGGCCGATGGAGAGAATATTCAAGTTCATGGTGAGCGTTAACGCGTTAACGTTCGGGCCAAAGGTTGCCAGCCGAGTGCTTCGGGCCCGGGAACCTTAATTAGACGCGTCTATATACAGAAAACACGCTTTGGACCCGTGTTGCTACTCGCTTTCCTCTGCACCACCACCATCCCCAGCTTTCTAGCGTCGCCCACCCCAACTATCAAGATGGTTGAGGTTTGTGACGAGATTTATGCGTATGGTGTATGCCAGAGGGAGAACTGTCCCTACTCCCACGATGTCTTTTCCTGCCAGACATGTCGTCTTGTGTTTGAGACTACCGAGGAATACGATAAGCATGTCGTTCACCCTCATCACCGTAAAAGGGAAGCGCAAGCTGCGAAGAGAGCAGCTGGTATTAACCTACCCGTGGCATGCACCATCTGCTCTGTGGATATACCAACTGCGGCCGAGTACGGGTTGCATTCGCGAGGGAGGCGGCATCGGGCTAACATGCTAGCACAAGGCCTCGTCACGGATCCAGGCCCCGAAGAGATAGACATTCCTCGAAATCAAACTCGATGCGACACTTGTGCTACCAATATCTTGACCAGCTTTTTCGATAAGCACCTCACCACTCGACGCCATATTAACGCTCTTCACTTCAACTCTCTGCGAGGCGCCATTGATGATTCCGAACAGGACAAGAACGGCGTTGACATAACCCCCGAGTCGCTCGACTTCGGTTTTGTCAATGAATCTACAAATCTCAACGCTTCGTGGTCGAAGAAGATCGCAGTCCAGAACACTAATGTTACTAGTGTACAGATTGTCGAAGCTCGCCTGTCTTCTCAGCTCACCTCACGAACGACGTCTTCAGGGTAAGCACCGTGTCTAAAACCCTCCCCTTATCTAACGTCTTCTGGGCTGTGATAGTTTTAAGCTCGGGCGCACAAAGCTGCCTGTGACCATTCAGCAGAACCAACAGGTTTCTTTCACGATCACTTTCCGCCCGGAAGGAAACAGTGGTCGTTACGAAGATCGCGTTGAGTTTGTGTTCAAGGATCCTCGCCTCAACAAGCGCTTTGCCATCACGCGTTCGGTGCAGGCAGTCGTTGGAGTCAAGGAGGATTACGAGCTTCTCAAGGCTCGCCGCCCCTACGTTCGTCCCAAACGTACCGAGCAGCTCGACGAGCCGATCGACGACTTCACTCCAGGCATTCCGCCTCCCGCGATTTCTGAGTTCAAGTGGGCTGTACGGTTATTACCCTACGAGATCCCCAAACCGCTGAAGAGCCTCCTGGCTGAATGCGAAGACTCAAACCTCTCTCCATCGAAGACTGCTGCACGCATTCGCTCAGCATTCATTCCGAACCAGCTAAGCACAAGCAACTACGCTCGTAACCTCGGCTATATGTTGTGGATCGAGGAAGAACGTGCGCGACGCGATTTAAGTGCGTATGACATGAACGAGGCGACTCTCGAGCCAGTCCAACTATCGAATCTATACAAGTAAACTGTCTATTCTGCTTGACACCCGGATAGTGCTGACTTTGCCGCAGATTGGAGGTTGCAGGTTTGGCAGAGAAACGCCCTAGCCTGATTGTTACCGATCGCATATTCGTCAAGAATTACGGCTCTCCCAGCAAACACTGGTTTGAGGGGCATGTGCACAAGGTCGAGATGAACGCAGTGCTTCTTCGCTT
This sequence comes from Irpex lacteus, assembly GCA_001986395.2. NCBI lineage: Eukaryota > Fungi > Basidiomycota > Agaricomycetes > Polyporales > Irpicaceae > Irpex > Irpex lacteus. The sequence continues at coordinate 18,122 of MQVO02000046.1, read as the reverse complement.
CTCGCCGAAGTTCAATAGCTACAGGGGCCAAAAATATCATGTCCGCTTCGACCTCAACCGCCTCGTCTATCGTCGAATGCACCAAGGCCTCAACACCGCATTTACGGAGAGTCGCGTCCTCTTCCCCAACCCGACACACGCACAACGCCTTCGCCCACCCACTTCAGTGGTGATGGATCAACTACGATTGACTGACCGGAAGATCGAGCAGAACCGGCCTCAGCTAGAAGCGGTTGCTGCAATCGTGAATCGACCGGACGGAAGCGTGCCGTTCGTAGTATTTGGCCCGTATGTCCTACGTTCAGTCATCGCTATGCGCTATCTGACATTTAACCATCTCCAGACCTGGTACAGGCAAAACTGTTACGATTGTCGAAGCCATCCGTCAGCTCGTTCAAACTAAAACAGATACGCATATCCTCGCATGTGCTCCATCCAATTCTGCCGCAGACCTCATCGCAGAACGGCTCGTCGATCTTGGCAAGCTGAAAGTATTCCGCCTGAACGCTCACTCTCGAGGAACCGAGAACGTGCCTCGTGCTGTCCTCGCTCTGTCTCGTATCACGAAGGATGATGGCTTTGATCGGTTCGTGGTCCCCTCTCCGGACGAGCTCAGAAGGTTCCGCGTCGTGGTTTGTACCTGTCTGTCAGCGTCACTGCCTTACGGTATTGGTGTACCACGAGGCCATTTCTCGCACATCTTCATCGACGAAGCAGGGCAGGCTACCGAACCTGAGGTGATGATCTCTGTAAAGACGATGGCGGACCCTAAGACGAATGTCGTTCTATCTGGTGACAGTAAGCAGTTGGGGCCTATCGTTCGTTCGCCCGTCGCCAGGGATCTTGGTCTTAGTCAGAGCTACCTCGACCGTCTGATGGCCAACCCCATCTACGATGAGAGGAACGGAAGAGGCGTGACGTATGTTTCCGCGTTGTCCTTGTATGTCAAGATGTTCCTGCTCATCTACATCATCTTTCTCAGTATTAGCAAACTTGTGAAGAACTGGCGTTCACACCCGGCCATCCTCAAGTTTCCCAATGACGAGTTCTACCGGGGAGACCTCATTGCCTGTGGCGATCCCACCATCACTCAGCACTTGGCTCGTTGGGATGGACTTGTCAAGAAAGACTTCCCGGTTATCTTCCATGGGATTAAGGGCAAGGATGAGCGTGAGGCGTCGTCTCCGTCGTTTTTCAACATTTCAGAGGCTTCAGAAGTCAAGAAGTACATCACCAACCTCCTGGATGATCATAAACTGCGTCTCCGTAAGTGCATTCATTATGTCTATCCAGAATCCCTCGGTTGAAAATGCTCCGTGTAGGACCCGAGCAAATCGGTGTCATCTCTCCTTACCACGCTCAAGTGCAGAAGATACGTCAGTTGCTCAAGAAGAAAGAAATCAAGGTCGGAAGTGTCGAAGAATATCAGGGCCAGGTTCGTGTTCTTAGCTTTCTCTGGTATACATAAATTTTTGAAACGCTTTGCTGTATCGCGTTACAGGAGAAGCGAGTTATGATCATCTCCACTGTAAGATCGAGCATGGAGAACGTCAAGTTCGATTTGCGTCACACACTTGGCTTCGTAGCTAACCCCAGACGTTTCAACGGTATGCTTCCTTTCGTTGCCGTACACAACGACTTCTTTACCTGATACTTCTTTGTAGTCGCCGTCACACGTGCACAAGCCCTCCTGGTCGTCATCGGTGACCCCACCGTTCTATCTCTGGATCCCCTGTGGCGTGCCTTCATCAATTACGTTCATATTGGAGGCGGCTGCACCGGAAAGAGGATTGACTGGGACCCGCATGAAGAAGTTGACCGGAACGGCCGATACGACGTTGTCCGTAGGACGGAGGCCCTGAACGCACTCGACGACCTCATCGCGAGGACAAAGGAGGAGATTTTGGAACAGACGGAGGATTTGGGTGGGCATGAGGCTGATACTTTGGAAGGGAACGTTGAGCAGCCGTGGAGGGAGGATGAGTAGGTTGGCCGCGCTTGAATAGGTTTTTGCTGTATGTACTTTTAGATTTCTTAAAATTCTGCTGTCCTCATCTAGTTTTGTTTTTGTGCTATCATCTCTCTGTTGCATATATCTTGTTGTAAATCTGACTTCTTGCTCTTGACCTTCGATTGTTTTTCTTGTACTCGAGTATCGAATGTACACCATATCGCTTTGAAGCACATACAGACTTCCACCGTGCATGACAAAATACAACGAATGAAAGACCCAAAACCATGCATGTCATTACAACACTACTGTACTTTAAGAATACGACGATCGTAGGAAGTACTCGTATACCACAAAAGGTACCCTCAACAAGCCTCGTACGAACGCACGACCATGGGGTACCTGAAAGCCCTCAAAAGAAACACGATAAAAATGAAAGTCCTTGGGATACCGTCTACAGAGTGGAGGGAAAGAGGCTTCTCGCAATCAGTTTGCAATAGGCACGTAGATCAAGTTCTGAAGAAGAAAAGTTTGATAGTCAGTTAGTAGTCTAGCGTAAATGATAGTGAATCGATACGCACAACGTGGGTAGCAGCACCAAAGTTCGAGGTGAACTGGGCGAAATTGGCTGTGATAAAAATGGATTGACTCGCCGCCTCGTAGCCTATGGAAGGCACAGGGCTCGCTGTGGGTATATGGTCAGGATTATTCGTTGTCTTCGGTTTTGCATCGGTGATGAAGGGCACATACTGTAGTCCGGGTTGATCCACTGCACACTGAATCTATTGGACGAGTCAAGCATCCAGACCGAACTTTCTGAAGGAAGATCCTCTCCGAAGCTGGTGTCGTGAGTCTCAGGCGAGCTGACCGGGGCTTAGGAGGGGTCAGTGACCAGACGGTCACAGGTTATTGAAGCAATCTTGAACGTACTGTGCTGAACGCCTCCCAAAAACATATAGTTGTAGCTGTTGTAGCTAATACTTGCGTCTGTGCTGGCGAATCCTTTGAAGAAGCCAAGGTACGGCTGAGTAACGCCTACCGCATTCTATGATATCGAGCGGAGTAAGTAAATTGCGCAACGAACAGCGTACTAACTTACCTCAAACAATAACTCGATTAAGCCGACATACGGCTTGCACCCGTGTACAATCAAGGCCTCGTCTATCGCGTTCGTGGTACCACCAAACTCTCCGAACGCGTTAGGGGTCGCGCTGAGATACGAGTTAAAAGAGTTGTCTTGTGCTTGCACCCGGATATGACCCCGAAGCAGTGTCTTGCCCGTCGCGCAGCTGAACGTGCTGGGGGTAGCAGAAGGAGCGGCGGATGAACTGGCGGGCGAAGAGGATGAGGGTGAGGCAGAGCTAGAAGGAGCGGAAGAGGAAGCAGGTGCAGATGAACTGGCGACGGAGGAGCTGGCGGGATCGGTAGGTGTCGCACTGGCAGCGGAGGAACTGACAGGATCAGTGGGAGTTGCAGACTCGCTCACGATAGACGACGACGGTGTCGCAGAATCAGTGGGAGTTGCAGATACTCGAGCATGGAGTCTTCCTGTATGATCGTTGAGCGGTGATTCTGACTGCACAAAGAGAACTCACCAGCAGTGCGCCTCTGAGGCCTTTTCAAAACGAAGCCTTGTGCGAGCCTCTGTGCGTTGGACAAAGGGTTCACGGGCTGAACGTGAGTCCTCTTGTGCAACCCATTTGCTGCTGGTACGGCTTCGGTTCCAACAAATAAAGCAGTGAAAACCGCGAAAGCAGTAAGCTTGAAAAGAAGTTGCATCTCGAGGGCTGCTTAGTAAGGACAGTAAAGACAGTGAGGATGAGGGGGTTGAAAAGGGAGCGACAACGAGGGAACTAGGGAGACAAAGCTTGATGAAGCCTCGCGCAAAGGGAAAGGCGACGGCGCGCGTAACACAGTCGAACTATATGTACCTGGTCTGGGTCTGGAATTTAAACCACGCCGGTGATGGAGCATTGTAATCGCCAGGCACCACCTTTTCGACAGGTACCATGGTGGGCGATCGCGAGCGGGAGCCACCAGGAAGAGCTCAGCGAGTACTCATGTGCATGGATACTTGTCGCGTATGAACGGTGTTGGACTGCGTACTATGCAGCAGTATTGTAGCCTTGCTGAAGCAAATGTCGGTATTTCTTCTTTTCATTCGACGTATGTATTAGAGTACTCACCCAGTCTGAACTGCCTCTTTCGCTCTCTTCAGGCCCCACTTAGGCCGACTCGGGAGCAGTTAGTACAGACTCCGAACCGTGCATGGATAAATGAAAACAATTGGTCCATCGAAGTCCGGACCTCTGTAAAATGTGCTACTACAGGCCTCTGTAAGTCGCGGATACTTAATCGATAATTAGCCTCCGAGTTCAAGTCTGTAATTACCAGCTTACCTGCCAAGCATTTGTGAAAAGTCGGTCAAAAGACGCAATCGCGACGAAGCGTATATGTAGAGAACGTCCATACTCCACGATGTTATGGGAACTCTGCAATCCTGTGTACTTTGCATTCAACGGAATGTGAAAGCTGATATTTTCTAAGGTTTCTGGACAGATAAAACAGTGCACTTAGCTGTCTCCTGCCCATGTTGAATATTTATACCTTCAGTCTGGTTCCGGTCAACAAGAGCCCGAGTCAATGATCCATAGTGTAGTCGAACGCCTCATGGTTGCAGCCAAGTCGACGCTGCCCTCTAGTAAGCAGTACGACGTAGGTCAACTTGACTTCAACAGAGTAGAGATAAACTGATTCTGGAACCCTGGGTGGGGCAGGTTTTGATTATTCGCGTACTTTGTTCGGGACGCTCATGATGGTAATGAACCAAGATAGTAGTTAGCGCGCGTATCTGCCTTGCTTTCGACTTTGATGGACTCGCCGTTGCAATCTACTTAACTAAAGTCGCGTGCTCCCGGTAAAGTCTTATTCGCTTGATTATAGGTCCTAAGTGCGTATAACTCAACTTGCAAGTAGTTATTCCTATTACAGAATCACCATGTCCACCTACGCACGTCCATCCCCATCCGCATTCTCTACATCCGCCTCTACAACACTGTTTCGAAGACTAACATGGGAAGGAACCGTACCTCTGGAAATCAGAGTCGACTCAAAGGAGCTTCCAGCCAATAGTGACCGCGGACTCGAATGCTACTATGTGCAAGCCCCACGCGTCAGCTACCTACCGCTTCTAATCCCCGACCTCAAACGGTTCCTCATGGACGTTGTATTCGACGAGGCGGCCGCCCGTACCATCAAGGATGAGGACTGGTGGTTTGAGAGTGATGATGGAAACCTGCTCAAATGGTGTGTATCCCTCACAGCTCTGGTCTTGCGACTGCTCATTCAAGATTCGTTCAAGAAAGGCACTGGCCGATAGGTCTCTTGTACGACAACTACACTATCGCTGCATCTGCTCGTATCGCAACTGCTTCCTCCTCTCAATCAATCGTTCCACTTCGATTAGTGCTGCACCTTGCAGCGCCCCCAACCGATAAGCTGCTTCTGTCGCCTAGCGCGGAAGCTTGCAAACAGGCGTTCATGGGCCAGATGAAGGAAGCAGACTTCATTCGATGGGGAAACACCAAACGTATGACATCCTTGCGCAAGGCCGAGCAGGATGGGCTGTGGGAAGGTATCAAGGAACGTGAGTGTTCCCAGTTGTCTAGTGTCCCCTGCGGATAAACCGAGATACCAATAAAACATATGGCTACAATAGACAATTTCGAGGAATATTGGAGGGTCGCTTCGAAGGTGACCCCAACGACAACCCCAAATCGTCCAACATCACCACCCCCTGGCGGAGCAGCCACTATGCATACTCGGCCGCCATCGGTAGACCCGAATACTGGAGCTGCTCCTGACCGAGATGGAGCGTACAACGTTCGAAGTGTCCCCGTAAGGATTTACCTCCCTGATGGACCTGTTTTACAGGACCTCGTACCACCTGTACTGGAAGATGGTGAGTCACGTCTATCCTCCCTATCTCTTCGTTGCATAGGAACTAACACCTGACGTAGGTTTACCCAACACTCTCGCGAATCTTCTCAGCACGCAACTACCGCTGTTATTCCCCGCATCTGCGTCAGAGCCTCCATTCCAAGATCTGGCATACCCACTTATTCAAGGAATACTAGCCCCGAAGGAGACCGAGATGGCCTGGCTTGGTGCCTGCATGGCTGGCGCTGATGGTTGGGTTAACGTTTGTGTTTCGTTGCTACAGCCGCGATAGGAGCACGATGTGCGCGATGTAGTTCTATACTATTTTGTATACCCCTCTCACATTCTCGGGCGCCTGATCATCCATCTACGACTTCTTTGCGAAAGTGGTCCCTGTTAACTCAGCACTGCGTGTCAGGTTGAGTTATGTTATGTTTGACGAGCGCGATCTATCCCTGAGCGGCAGGCACAACTGGCATGACGAATGCTACAATTTTCACTCCTTTCGGAGTAATCATTCCTTAGACGTATTGCTGAACAAGTTATCCCATTTGGCTACTATGATACAAACATCCTAATTATACTTTACACTTCTTTCGGCATTCTCTGTGTATATGTCCTTTAAAAACCGGAGCGATGACCAGCCCCGGTATGTGGCGCAGCCTCAGCAGCTATCGCGGTAGCGGGATTACCGCCGAGATGCTTGTTCTGCGGGTGCGCTCCTATAGATGCGGAAATGGATCTCGTTAGATCCTGCAACTCCCAAGAATCTCCGCGCCACGATAGATGGTGGCTACGACAACTGACCTTGAGCGACGGCGCGTTCACGATGTTCGCGGGCTTTCTGCTCTAAAGCCTCGGCCTCCGCGAGTTCCTTACTTTGGGCTTGGAGGTTCTGTGCTTCTCGATCGTGTACCATGGCTTGCTCACGAAGTGAGGCAGCGCCCACTGCTGGAGTCTGATGGTGGCCATGGTGTTGCTGCTGTTGAAAGTCGAATTCAGTTTTAAAGTCCCTGATATCGAATGTTGAACTGCGTACATGATGGTGGCCCGTCATTCCTGTGCCTGTAGAGTCAATCCCAGGCTGATTACCGGCCATAGGCACGGTACCATCGACACCACCTTGTTGATAGGAATTATCGTGAAGTTGGCGGTGTCCTGTTGTGTTGCCCGAGATGTTGTCCTGGGTACGATTGGAATCGTCTCGGTTGTTAACACCGTTGCGAGCATAGTTATCATTCGACAAATCGCTCGAGCGGTGCTCAGTAGCGTGGTTCTAATCCTCGGAGATTAGTTGTTAAAGATAACGTGTTTGTAAGATCACACACCTTGTTCTTGTGACCAAAAAGCGGCATGATGGTGTATATTCAGTTGCAATGGATGAGCGGCGTTCGTAAGGGCAAGGAGCTGGTTTCTGTCAGAACAACATGTTCGGTTGCGCAGTTTATATACACATAGGGGGCTGCGGAAGATGCGCGTAATGCAAGGAGGTCATTGGAGCGTTGTGCGGGGCCAGCTCCAAATTATTCCACACAACCCATTTTGGGACACGACTCCCATCATGATCAGTAGCCACGTGCTAGCACGGCAGGAAGGATCCCGGTTAGGAAATCAGGCGCCTAGGTGAAGTTTCAACCCCAAAGCGAACTTCCACCGTGCCCGAGCCTGGGTGAGCTACGCGGCGGTCTCGACTGGCGAAGTATTGCACGAAGCGTTTCAGCTCGACGAGCAGGGCTGTTTATGCGGCCGCATCGTGTTTTGGATTCTTCTACGTTCTATCCGGCATGGGAATCCGCGCTGCCAGAAGCCTTCGCACTGGAAGTTCTGCTGGTGGTGGTTCGCAAGTTATGAAACCTAAACTAGACGTTCTGTGTCCACGGCTGTACTCGGAGCGTTCTATGAGGTGGTATTCGGAGAAGAAACATATAGAAGTTGAAGTACGTGGCGTCCGAGGCTCAGACACTAGGGCTGTTCAGAACTCTTGGGAAGTGCTTAGGCGTTCAGTGCGCTGGCAATTCAAATTGAAGACAACTCGTGGCTTCTTTGGTCGCCGTATCTGCGGGCTCCTCTTCGTGCGGTACACAATTCGATGCGTTACGAAAGGTCTCTTGACGTGCTTCCGTACTAGTAAGTGGCTAGCCCAATCATATTGGATATGTCTTGTGATCCTTCCGTGACCTAAGTGGAGGAGCTAGTCGAATTCACTGTGCGAGAATACTGTCAGTGGTCGTGTCATGTATTCATTACTGCTATTAGAGATCAGTGCATGCTAGGAAATATGTAGCAGACGATCCTCACTACATGCAACACCGGTGAATGCACTGCGAGAGCAGCTGATTTGCAGACCGCCATCACTGTTAAATTGCTGACGTCGTTCGAACGTTCTGAAGAGAACCGCGAGAATGTCGAGGACCCAGCACAGGCAATTAACGGCGTGAGTTCTAGTCTGCAGGCTTGTAAAATTGAGCTATTCGGGCATGGGATGATACACCCGCATGCAATTTGGAGAGCGTGGCCTACCTGGTTCGACTGCTAGATCGGTGATCTTTGAATAGAGAGCTTATCAGGCAGAACCAGTGATGGCATGCAAGTAGGCGGGCGGTTGGTTGAGTCACCGCTTCCAATTCCAGGCTCAATAACGAGGAGGAGAACCCTGAGTTCCGATTGGTTTGCTGACATGATGACAAGCGTCACTGGGGCACAGCAGGGGTTGCGACAAACGTGAGGGTGGGTAGTAGTTGGGCACAGGCCGACGTGAGGAAAGTCCAAAAGGACAGTGACAGGTTAAAAGAGTCTCTGAGCCTCTGTCGTGGCAGTCGCCGTGGTGGTTCTTGGTCGAGTTTGCATTTTGCACTCTCGCGAGGTTGGCTTCGGGCGCTGGCGGGATAAATTGGAAAAACATTCCTATTATGGAAACCCGTCAATACCAGACCAAACACACACGGGGATCTCCAACGAAACTTAGATCAGAGCAATTCTCGTTGAATTGCTTTCGTTACAGTTCAACATTCATTCGTGAGTTATTCTTCAATATCACGGTAATTATTGCCGTCGGCTCGGTTAAGTTGCATCTAAAGCACCATCGTTTCCAGAGTCGTGGGCCACACGCCGAAGAAACGGTCCGTCTCCGGCGATACGGTCTCAGCCTGACCATAAACTGTGTTTATACAGAATTTCCTCGTGTAGTTCCATCAGCCTACACGCTGAAGCAACCCTTCGGTTGTCCACATATATGTAGGCCACGTATAAGTTCGCTTCACCCAAATCCGTCCCATCCCCAAGATCCCCTCTTCTACCATGGAAGACATTCGTTTCGTCCTCGAAGCCCCTCAGAATACGCGAGCACATAAGAAACGTCCCCGTTTGGTGACCTCTTGCGATAACTGGTATGTCTAACTGACAAGAACGGGGAACCATCTAATGTTGTGACTGACGTCTGGACGTGTTTTAGCCGTTTAAAGAAGATAAAATGCATCCAATCGGCTGCAATGTCCGTCTGCGAGGCATGCAACTCCGCCCGTCTGCCATGTCGATTCCGGGATCGCGAAAAGTACTTCGCTGAACGGAGTAAACTCGTATCCTCGTCTTCTAAGTCCGTGGCTACTGCCAGGCAACAGATTGACATGGTCATGACGACAGACGTCCTCTCCTCTCAACCTTCAAATTCATCACCACATACCAACGGTACCGTCACTCGTGTCTCTCCAAAACGCAATATGACCTACCATCCATATCACCACCATATCTCCCACCAACCGAGGTCGAACTCGATGCCCTTGGCCTCCCCGCCGCCACCACCACCTCCTACGCCTTCACCCCTATTCGATCCTAAATATCCCGATCGGCCGCGTTCGCAGCTTATGCTTCCTTTCATCAATGCCTTCTGTGATAATCTTAGCATCTGGTTTCCTTTCATGGCTTTTGACGAGACGATCAAACGGTTCCTGATGCACGACCTCCCTGTTCTCCAAGCCAACTGCATCGCCGCCCTAGCTGTGCGCTATGTTGACCTTCCGGAGGTCATACAATGGGGTGTCTCAAGGGCCACTGACGATTACGCTTATGCCGCAAAGGTAACGTAGCTCATCCCTCGGCGGACCGGTGCCTACTAACGACCTGCGGAGCATTTAGTCACTAGCAAATTCTGCGATCGCTGAGGGCCCAGATATGGACACCCTACATGCGCTGATCCTACTATCGTGGGTTGAATACAATCAGCAGCGGCAAGCCGAATTTACTCGTTATGCTCAGGTGATCATCATATCCCCGTTGAATAAAATTTCCTTGTTTTCGCTCATAGCCTTCTTTTCCAGCTGGCTATTCATATGTCCATGTCGCTTGGCCTCGTCAGTGATGAGGCTATAGACATGCGCAGCCATAGCGAATACGAACGCACGCATCTCAAGAACACGCGCATGTGCGTCACATTGTTGGAGACAACGTTACAAAATTGTTCGTGGAGATATCCTGATTTCTGCACCGCGTGGCCACTATCTGACTTCCACAAAGCTACTGCCCAGGTCTCGATGTAGATTGTTTTATTCATTCGGCCTTGTACTTTACGCAGGCGGCTGCCCTAGCCCCATCATTTTCCACGTCTTTCGCACAGCTGTTCCACCGCAAATTCGCTCTCACGCATCCACCTCATCTCATGCATTCTATCTATAACGCATGCACATCTCGCACGGCACTTCCCGCTGCTTCATTATAGCATTACTGGTATACTATGTACTTGTCATCGGGACACATGCGGCTTTTCACTGCTCGCCTTATCCACTACCTGACGGATATTGTCTATATTATGTATTCCGACTGTTCTAATTGACTCCTTTTGAGTAGCGAAAACTATCGGTGGAACTAGCCATCTCGGGAGGCAGGGAAGAAGAACAAGCTATGTTAAAGGCTATGAGGAAGTTCTAGCTTCTCAAGGAATGTCATCACGGGTGGGCTTCGCCTTTATCGCCCTCCATCGTCTCGCTCATACTGCGCTGCGATGTCACTATCGTAAAGCTTATTCCCACCGGCACCATCTGTCTCAGGAAGGTCTAATTAAGTGTTCCTTAGATGTATCATGGTGTTGGATCTGTCTACGGTTGGTTTAGCTTTTCTTGTCGCGGACGATACGGTAGATAGTTTCCGTCGCTCATGTGGTGAGTCTCACTGCTACTGAACGTCACAGAGGCCATCACCGACTCCGACTCCGTACCGCGAGCACACGGCCGCGGGGCATGCTGTCTCCCGATCGGCTCTGGAAGTTCTGGCAGCGCATTTTTTTACGCAACAAGGGCTCCACGGCTGCTCGAGAACAGAACCCCGAGTTCGAGCTGGTGCGCCCGCGCCAGTTCATCGATGTGGACACGTCCGTCCGTCGGCCCATCATAATGAACTCGAAAGAAGTCCTTCGAAGGCGCCATCTAGGGCTTGTCGTTGTCTAAGATGGGTCTGCGCAGCGCGGAAAATGAAGAGTGATTTCATTGTGCTGACACAGCATATCGCTGTTACTTCAAGTTCCGCGCCGGACGCATCGAACTGCCGCGCACCGCAGGCCGTGAGCAAAGTTGCGTTTGTACGCGGTATCCAAAAGGAACCACGGGACCTCAGAGGGCCTGATTGAGAAACACGAGGTTTTACGTCAGCATAGCGGCCTCTTTGCATCGCGACGGTACTTGAACTTGATTGCACATTTGGGAACAAAGAGATTCGGAAGGCGGTCGCGCTTCTGACGTTGTAGTGGATAATGCGGAGGAAATTGATAGGTCACCCTGCAATCTGTTCAATAGATGTCGTTCATAAGTGCCTCGAGGAAGGTACATGATCGATACCGGAGTCCAGAAAGAAATACAATACAACCTCATACTACCCCGGAACCTTTCACGCCATCTCTCCACACAGCCTGTGAGTTTTCGTCGTCGGTAAATGAGACTAGATGGCTGTTCCCATTCGATGTCTCAGCGGATATGAGATGGTCCTCAGAGTCAGAATCGGAGTCTACTTTGAATAGGGGGTCATCGATTTCTGAGGGCGCGTCCTTTCCGATGAGATAAGAGAGCGTTATTAAGGTATATTATTTTCGAGAAGCATTCAATGGTAGACTCACGATAGGTCCTGCGGACTGAGGTTCGGCAGCGGCCGCGAGTGGTTGTCTCTCCTCGTCAACGAGACTGTACAGCTGATGCGTATCTTCATCTCCGCCGAGTGGGCCGTCGTCGATGGGATTTCCATGGGCATCAAGCGGCACCGTAGAATCTATCGATTTGCGGTATTTATGGTAGGTAAAGAGACCAATACCTGTTTTGTTCTTTAGAATAACATTCAAGGCAGAGAGTTATCGAAAACGTACCACACGTGGTGATTGCGACGCCAGTGATATTCAGAGGAGTTAGCTCATCGCCAAAGAACCATGCCGAAATTGTGATAGTTGACACCTCTTTGGCAATGCCAGCGATAGACATAGGAACTACGCCGGCCCGTTGAATGATACTAGAATGTCCGAGACGGTGAGACAGCTTCAAGAGTATAAGGTCTACGGAGCACGTACGTAACCTCACTGAGTATCATACAAAAGGCGAGCATGCCGGGTGCCGTGAGGAAGAAGCATGTCTTCAGGGTAGAGCCAGGTGAATCGAAGAATCGACTGTCAATCAAGTCGGATAAGCTATCCACTATGACACTAATAATTAGGAGCAAGCCGCCCATAATCGGGGCTAGCCAGTATATAGTAGCCACGGGATTATCCAGGCCAAGCTTTTTGTCCTTCAAGAGAAGTTGCGTGAGACTCCAGCGCAATCCACCCAGTGCGCTACCAGAGAGCACGAGTATGAATCCTCCGAGGACGAAATGGGTTTGAGTTGCAACCATTAGAAGTACACCGGCGAATATTATGGTGATGACGCCGACAAGTCGTAGGGAGAATACCTCTAGGCGGAAGAGAAAGGCAAATGAGAGCACAAATATTAGCGAAGAGGATTTGACCATAGCTTTAAGTGAATTGGTGAGACACGATATCTTCTAGGACTACGGAGAAGGCACGAACTGTAGAATGACAGAGTGATCGTCTTGAGCGAAAGATTGGATAGACCTATATCCAGTGCAGTGGTGAGTCCCGTTGGTAGAACCTTGGATCTGGTGAATGCATGTCAACCGAATATGCAAAGGCGAGCTGACTATAATCCGGGGCTACTTACAGGTAATCACTCCGCGCCGGCGAGTACTCAGACCGGAAGCGGTGAGGCCAAATTGCCCTTACGAGGGCTGCAAGCGCAAATTGGACGAACATGTGCATTGTTGTGACAAAAAGTGGGAAGGGGAAGCCGTAATGGTCAGGAGCGAACATCCATTTGTTGTACAGCGACAGCAGCGTAGCAAAGAGAAACCTTGAATACGTTGAGGTACAGCTCAAACTTCAATACAAGAACTTTGGGTTGAGCAAAGTCGAGACGTACCAGGATGAAATGAACGCTATGTTTATGAGCGCGTTCCGCCACCACCTCCGTTTCTTCTCCTCCACCGTGGCAAGGTGTACAGCCGCTCCGAATTCCCCCGCATCGTCCCCGCCATGGTAGTCACCGTTTGTTATTGCTTCTTCGTCGTAGCCCTCATGTGAGAGTGTTGTGGAAGGTTGGACCATGGAGGCGAAGGTCGTAGAGAGAACATGAATCGGAAGTCAGCGCGCGTGAGAACCTTACACGAGATAGGAAGGAGCGGCTGTTGCCACATCTCAGATGGTCTTTTCATTTGGCATCCCTGTTGCCTGTCGACGAGCGGTCGGCGTACATACGGGCCCACAAGTACCACAAATTGTTAATGAATCCATATACGAGAGTTTACGCGAGGCATACATGACTACAGACCGATTCCCCATATGTACATCATCCCGTACAGCGCAAAAGCCGCGGATATTATTCGTCACTAACAGTGGATCCCACCTCGGCTCGTAAGCACTGCTCACCGACTCTCAGCATTGCTCCCGACGCAAGTTGAGCACCATGAGTACCCACAGAAAACGCTGAACGCAGTTCTCCCGATATCGACCGTCATTAGGAGCGGCACGATGCAGTTTCCCGGCGACAAACACCACCGACGTTGATCCGCGAGGTAACCAGGGTGTGAGGTCGAAGAAGATATGGTAACCTTCCGTGCTACATGACAGATAAAAACAAGGCGACGTCCAATCGACCTGTATCGAGGTGGCTTATTACGCGCATAAGGAGGACTGAAGTATATCAGCGATCCTATGGTAACTTGTAGCAGGTCAAGGTAATTTAATGCATGGCTCAATACTTTCTGTGATGTGCATAGAGACGTACAATGACTCTGCGCCTACGCAAGGCATCTGCGTCACTGATTCTGTTGCTCCGCGAGCGTTGTCGTGGATGACGTCTGCAGGTCAGTGCGACCATCTCGCCTGCATTATGATCAGCTTATCGCATTAAGCCCAGTAAGCACAAAAATATATACCAGGTTCTCCAATGGTCGAACTGCTTCTGGTTGAGATATTCCCTCCACTCGTCCTTGCCTATTTCTGATCGAAACTGGTCGTATTGCAGCAATTCAAGATGATGCAAGGCGTGTGGATACCTTGGCAACAGGTTATTAGCAGATTCACCCTGGCAGACAATATATACGCACAAGATAAAGCGGGCGTAATCTTTCTCCTTCCAGTACTGCAAGTATTGCAAGAAGTTGACAAACGCGGGCTGATTGAGGATACCTTGCTGCGCGAGAGAGTGGAGATAGTACGGGTTTGCTAAACTTTGCACGAATTCAAGTTCCAGTTCAAAACGAGCTCTGTTCGCAGCGCGAGGGTCAGTGGCATCCGTTTGTGCCATAGCTCGAGGTGAGGTGAAGTGCGGCACTGAAGTAGCCAATGGGTACTACTTACACAGTAGTAGTCAGGAACAAAGGCAGCGCTCAAGCGAGGCGGCTACTATTTGCTCCAGCCAAATAAATATCGGTAGCACGTGCAGCCTGACGCGTCACTTTGAGCGCTTTTTGGTACGCGACTTCAGGAACTAACGGCGAACATCAGAAACAAGGAAAAATGGGTGAAGACTTCCAAAGCGGCTGGCAGTTGACCGAATCAGACCCCGGAGTCTTCAGGTGAGTGCGCCAGTGTCCTGAAATTTTGGTGATTTTTCTGTGAAACTTAATCGTTCCTATTAGTGAACTATTGAAACGCCTGGGCACACCCTTGGTCGTGGATGACCTCTACTCACTTGATGCCGCCTCTTTGGCCGAGCACCAGCCAATCCAGGCGTTCATTTTCCTCTTCCAATGGGTTCCAACTCATCGTGAGACTATAAGCGGCCAATACGACCACGAGTTCCCTGGATTTTTTGCGCATCAGGTCGTGAACAACGCCTGTGCCACGCTCGCGGTCATGAACGCGATCGGCAATATTCCCGACCTTCCAAAGGCTCCCGAGCTCACAGACCTCATTAACTTCTCGACCGGCATGGACCCGCAATCTCGTGGCCTAGTCGTCACCAGCTCAGACTGGCTTCGAGAAGCCCACAACGCTCTCTCTCCACCTTCTTCCATTTCTCTGGAAGATCCGAGCCTACAGAAGACGTCAGACGAGGCCTACCATTTCATCGTGTACATGCCGTTTATGGGGTCTGTCTACGAATTTGATGGACTCAAGGAGGCTCCCATACGACACGCCGCTTACGATGAGGCCGGAGAGGGGTGGGTCGCCAAGGCCAGGTAATAACATGAATTCGTAGATATTCATGTGGGAAATAACTAACCGCGTGCCGTAGAGAGGTCATCGAAGCGCGCATTCAGACTTATCCGGCTGGATCAGTAGGTGAACCAATTTGGGAGCGAAGACCAGCACTAATAAGCTATTTTCTATCCGGCAGCTGAACTTCAGCCTCCTTGCACTTCATAATGACCCTATTCCAGACCTCCAAAAACAGCTTGCTGAGGTTCAGACGTCCGGAAATGCGGCACTCGCCGCCGAGATCTCGGCAAAGCTTGACCGAGAAAAACCACAAACGACAACAATGGGCTGTGAGTTTGGAATCACTTGTATCTGCTAATGTTGCCATCTAACTACATAACTCTCTAGTTTGAGAATAGTCTGCGGAGGCACAACCATATCGGCTTGGTCCACGGCTTGCTCAAAGCACTGGCCAAGGCAGGGAAGCTCAATGAGGCGAAGGAAAAACGCGAAAAAGGCATTGTCCGAACGACGTGCAAAGAAGGGGACTCAATGGATGAAGATTGAAGAGCTTGGGTCGGTAATTGAGCGTATGATTACCTCGTCGTTGTTTCAGTTGTCCCGCACTCCTTTGTCTCCTTTTCTGGCCGTTATGGCGGTGCAAAACACGTAAGCTATGAGGCCAGTACAGCGTGATATTCGAGGAGCATACGGACATGTTCACTTCCGTCTACTGCCCCTAATCCACATCGACGGGGTTCCAAGTTACGGCACCATCTTTGCCTTGATCGAGCGCATCCATACGCTCCATGTCGTCTTGATCTAGATCAAAGTCATAGACCTGGGTATTGGAACGGATGCGGGCTGGAGTTGCGCTTTTAGGCAACGGCACGAATCTGTTCAGCGCTCGTCAGTGAATTCATTAACTTCTCCTTGGCAAGCCGTTGAACTGACCCCTTTTGCAGGGACCATCTGATCAGGATCTGTGCTGCGTCCTTGTTGTGCTGCACGCCGCGCACTTCAGAATACACTAGTCTCGCTTAGCGTTGTAGCCTTACCTTTCTCGCAATGCTCTGCAGGACCGGGTGGTCCATCTTTCCCTGCAAAAGAGGACTGTAGGCGGAGACCACAATGTTGTTCCTACGGCAATATTCCACGATCGGTTTCTGTTGGCAGAACGGGTGCAGCTAATTACGAAGTTAATAGGTTTGTCACCCTCCGTCTGCAAGCTTATGGTAAACGGTTTTACCTCAATCTGGTTGACAGCAGGTGTCTCATATCCTGCCTCGCGGATTTTCCTCGAGGTGTTTGACCCCACTAAGAAGATCGGAGCATATCAGCTACTGGTGCTCGAACACGCTAGCAGGATCTGCAAGGCTAACTAGTTTGATACTCCAACGCTTCGGATCTTCCCTTCCTTCCGACAATCCTGGAGGGCTTTGTATGTCTCAAGGCGTAACTTCGTTCCGGCGTATGGATCGTGGATCAGGAATAGGTCTATGTACCCTACGCTAGCCGTGAGATCAAGCACTGGTCCGTGGCATCCGAGTCATCGTGTCCACGCACCTCCCCCGATACTCTCCAGCGACGACTCGACAACCCGTAAAGCTTCTCGTAACCGTGATGCTTGCTGATAACCTTTGTAGCTGCCAGTGGGTTGAACATCGTTTAGCGCAATAGCGGAGGACGACGTAGTCACTTATGAACACATCTTCGCGTTTGAGACCAGATTCCTTGAGTGCGAGTCCAACATGACCTTCGTTGCGATAGGCTTGCGCAGTGTCAATGTGTCTAATGAGAGCAGTAAGCAACTAGCAGTGAACTCGCTCCTCTTGCACGTACCTATACCCTGCCTTCAGAGCTTCAGTCACTGAAGCCGTGGTAGTGTAGTTCTTATATACGCCGAACCCAAAAGAGGCATTGTAAAGCCTTGCCTAGGCTGAGTACACTCCTAGAATAATCAGTAAGAAGATCTTACCTGTGGAGAGCAAGACATCGGAGTTTAAGCCCAGGCCAATCATCGTAGTCCAGACGTAGACCTTGGGGGATGCTCTCTCTTGCCTACTAGTACAGGTCACGGAACAAATAACGATGCCTCTGGGCTACCAGAAAATAAATTATAACCGTGCCGTAGGCCAAAGGAGTAGGAATTGTGGCTTCAGGACGATGTTGTGGTACTCAGACTCACGTCGTCAACGTCGTCGAGTGGGGGAGACGACAACTGAAAGTACCCGATGGGATGTGACATGAATTGTGACATGCTGTGACCGGGCGCGCTACTCCAGGCTCCTGCCGATTGGCCACGATCAACGGTGGCGTGTGCGCCCGCCGCGTAGCCATTACGGGACCACAACCAATCCGAAATTCTGTGGCCAGCTCCGAACGACAGAGGCCAGTAAGGAAAGTGCATAAGATCCTAGCATGGCTCTGAGTTACTTATGTCGAGAACTCTATAATATATTTTCAAGTCTATCTCCTTTGAGAACACTACGGTATTTCCTCGCTTAGAACTGTATCTTGCGCACACTTCAATAGGCTGAATTCGTTGAACCAGATTGTATTAATACA